>CM045743.1:40565142-40580142 GCA_024760905.1 Plotosus lineatus | reverse complement strand
GCTGTATTAAAGCACGTCAGTGGGACGTCTGTGGGAAGGAAAAAGTGTGGCAGAAAACGCTGCACAACCAGAAGAGGTGACCGGACCCTGAGGAGCATTGTGAAGAAAGGCCGATTCCAGACCTTGGAGGACCTGTGGAAGCAGTGGACTGGGCTACAGGTGCCGCATTCCCCAGGTCAAGCCACTTTTGAACCAGAAACAGCGGCAGAAGCGGCTGACCTGGGCTACAGAGAAGCAGCACTGGACTGTTGCTCAGTGGTCCAAAGTACTTTTTTCGGCTGAAAGCAAATTTTGCATGTCATTCGGAAATCAAGGTGCCAGAGTCTGGAGGAAGACTGGGGACAAGGAAATGCCAAAAATGCCTGAAGTCCAGTGTCAAGTACCCACAGTCAGTGATGGTCTGGGGTGCCATGTCAGCTGCTGGTGTTGGTCCACTGTGTTTTATCAAGGGCGGGGTCAATGCAGCTCGCTATCAGGAGATTTTGGAGCACTTCATGCTTCCATCTGCTGAAAAGCTTTATGGAGATGAAGATTTAATTTTTCAGCACGACCTGGCACCTGCTCACAGTGCCAAAACCACTGCTAAATGGTTTACTGACCATGGTATTACTGTGCTCAATTGGCCTGCCAACTCTCCTGACCTGAAGCCCATAGAGAATCTGTGGGATATTGTGAAGAGAAAGTTGAGAGACACCAGACCCAACACTGTGGATGAGCTTAAGGCCGCTATCGAAGCATCCTGGGCCTCCGTAACACCTCAGCAGTGCCACAGGCTGTTTGGCTCCATGGCACGCCGCACTGAAGCAGTCATTTCTGCAAAACGATTCCCGACCAAGTATTGAGTGCATAACTGAACATAATTATTTGAAGGTTGACTTTTTTGTATTAAAAACACTTTTTTTTATTGGTCGGATTAAATATGCAAATTTTTTGAGATAGGGATTTTGGGTTTTCATGAGCTGTATGCCAAAATCATCAGTATTAAAACAATAAAAGACCTGAAATATTTCAGTTGGTGTGCAATGAATCTAAAATATATGGAAGTTTAATTTTTATCAGTACATTACAGAAAATAATGAACTTTATCACAATATGCTAATTTTTTGAGAAGGACTAGTATATACATACACATACATACACAGAGATCCCTCATTTTCCGCGGTTAATGGGGACCGATTTCCGCGAAGTAGGATCAACACCCCCACCCCCCCAACTGACGTATACTTCTTTTTCTTCTTCTTCTTTTCCTTTCGGCTGCTCCCTTCAGGGGTCGCCACAGCAAATGATCCGCCTCCATCTCTCCCTATCCTCTGCATCTTCTACTCTGACTCCAACGACCTTCATGTCCGCCTTCACCACATCCATAAATCTTCTCTTTGGTCTTCCTCTGGGCCTTTTGCCTGGTAGTTCCAACCTCAGCATCCTACGACCAATATACTCACTATCCCTCCTCTGTACATGTCCAAACCATCTCAATCTAGCCTCTCTGACTTTGTCTCCAAAACCTTACATGTGCTGTCCCTCTGATGTACTCATTTCTGATCCTATCCATCCTCGTTACTCCCAAAGAGAACCTCAACATTTTCATCTCTGCTACCTCCAGCTCTGCCTCCTGTCTTTTCCCCAGGGCCACTGTTTCTAAACCATACAACATCGCTGGCCTCAACATCGTCTTGTACACTTTTCCCTTCATTCTTGCCGATACCTTCCTATCACACATCACACCGGACACTTTTCTCCATCCATTCCAACCTGCCTGCACACGCTTCTTCACCTCTTTTCCACACGCTCCCCAACTGACGTATACGTACATGTATAATGTGTATATAAATACATACATATAATTTGTATTTATATATAAATATGTATTTATTGATATTATATACAGATATACATGTACATATAGGTCAGTTGGGGGGTGGGGGTGTCGATCCTACTTCGCGGAAATCGGTATAATAATATGTATGTACGGGGGGGGGGGGGGGGGGTGATGATGCATGAAACTTATGGAAAACTTACTAGCGCTGCCCAGACACCATCCTCCACCATGCAGGTAAATGATAGCTCTCCTTTTCTCACCAGTTCTTCTGTCTTGCCTGGGTTCATACACCACCACCTCCACACCATCAAAACGCTCTTCCACCACCTTCACCTTCTCGTCTGACACAGGTACCACTTTCTCTAGAACGGTAATGAACATCATCACGTCCATGTAATCTGCTAGACCCAGCAGCTCACTGAAGTCTGCCTGGAAGGAAAACAGGGGATGAGGGAGAGAGACACATGACTGAGTTTAGATGGATTGAAAAGATGGATGCGTGCACGTGAAAATATTTAGCTAATTATGACCAAGCGCACAGTGATAAACAAGCTCTCAACACAACTCTGACTTTATGACTCAGACTTTATGACCCTTTAATCATCTGCACTCTGAACTATTCTCTCTCTCTCTCTCTCTCTCTCTCTCTCTCTCACACACACTCACATCCACAACACTCTAGTGTGTACATTCTTCAAGCGATTTTATTCCAAGAATGTGTCGAGAAGATGGATTGTAAGTGAAGGGAAAACCTTTCATGAGGAGCCATGTTTTAATCAGACTATCAGATTTTTCAGATGATTACAGAAGAGGCCTGAGGCTTGCTGTGTTATGCCAGTCAACACAAGTTTTTTTTTTTTTTTTTTTTTTCTATGCAGTCTCTTGGGAACATGCTGAGATTAAGATTAGTGAGTAAACAAAAATAATACAAATAATAATAATGATGAAGATGGGCAGCACGGTGGCGTAGTATTTAGCACGTCTGCCTTACAAGCAAGAAAGTTCTGGGTTCGATTCCCAGCCAGGGTGCTTGTGTGTGGAGTTTGCATGTTCTCCCGGTGCTTGTGTAAGGTGGCTCTGCGATGGCCTGGTGAACTGTCCAGGGTGTACCCTGCCCCCGCCCGGAGTCAACAGAAATGGGCACCTGCCTCCCTGCAATCCTAATTAGGATGAAGCGGTTCAGAAAATGAATGAATGAATGAATGAATAATGATGATGATGGTGGCACAAAGGTGCAGTGGTGCAGCATGTCGGCCTCACAGCAAGAAGGTCCTGGGTTCGGTTCCCACCCTGGTGTGTTTCTGTGTGGAGTTTGCATGTTTTCCACGTGCTTGTGTGGGTTTCCTCCGAGTACTCCAGTTTCCTCCCACAGTCCAAAAACATGCACTTTCGGCTACTTAGCTGTTCCAAGTCACCCCTGGGCGTGAGTGTGAATGGTCGTGTATTCGGCTGCAGTGCACTAGTGAGCAACCCGAATATGAATAACCGGTTCAGGAAATGAATCAACCAGTAGAACGTTTTTATTTTTTCAACTCTATATTCCAAAACATTCTTTAATTTAACATTAGTTTTAGAATTATTTTCCTCCTTTGACTCACCCCAACACTCTTTAACCTGCATAAAGGACGCAGAAGATGGCGACAAGTGACAGACGCGATATTCAAGTACAGTAAATTCAAAGGACAGATGATCTACTGGTCATTAAAAAAATGGAGGTACAGTGGTACCTCACCTTACGATAGTCCCAGCAAACAAAAAACATTTTCCAAAATTTTTGTCTCTGTATACGAAACAAGTTCTCCTTACGAAATGCGCCAAACGTCCATTCAAACATTCAAACAATGCACAAGCTGCTTTCCTATTGACTATCTTCCAACATCCCGCCCCACTGGCCTCCCATTGGCTAGGAGGGATAACACAGCTCCCTCCCATTGGCTATCTCCCAACAACTCGCCCCGCTGGCCTCCCATTGGCTAGGAGGGATGACGCAGCTCCATCTCATTGGCTATTATGGAGCACCCATAATGCTTTTCGTGTAAAGGACAGAGTTACTGTTGTTTCATTTTTGAGTGTGCTCATTGTCATTTTCTTTTGGCTCAGGATTTTAACCTTGCATAAACATCTGTAAGATTATAACTCTGCTAAGAAGACATGGTCAACACATGCACACGCATGCACACACAAACACACACACACACACACACACACACACGCGAACACACACACACACACACACACGCATGTGTGATTCCCAGTGCGAGTGAAAAGAAGAAGTGGGCTTGTGGCATGTGGTTGAGTGATATTGCAAAGGAATATGGCCAAACCCGTCTACCATCGGGACGATATTGAAGCAGAAGGAGGCCATAAAAGGTATACTTTTATCATTTTTAAAGGGTTTAGGGGGTAGTATTGGGGGCCTTGGAACGAATCATGCATGTTACATGTAAAATGCGGTTGAATTTAAGAAAAATCCAGGTTCCGAAAAAGTCTCTGGAATGGATTAATTTCGTAAGGTGAGGTACCACTGTACATGAAATTGTTATGTGTGTGTGTGAAAAATAAACATGGAAATTGAGCGTTTATTTGCTTGAGTGAGATCAGGCTATATTTATTTGAAATGTTGGATAAGGAACAGGTCTTCCATAAATAAACCCCTGGTGTGTATAATAACTCCTATAATTAGAGCAGGTGAGCTGAGGCAGCTCCTGGATTAAGATCTGACATAATCTGATATAATATAGTTAACTCTTATTCTGCCTCTGGGCACATATGGATCTGAGATGCCTACAAATAATGTAAAAAATACCGTAGCTTACTCAATATTAAATAAATAAAATTCGATACAATAATGATTGTATCAAAGACTCAAATGGATTGTGTTGGATTTTTTTCTGCCTTTGTGTATAATGTGATTTTATTACTCAAAACAGTCATACATTCATTTTCTGAAACAGTTCATCCTAATTAGGGTCACGGGGAGGCTGGCGCCCATCTCAGCCGACTCCGAGTGAAGGCAGAGTACACCCTGAACATCTCGCCAGGCCATCGCAGGGTCAGAAATACGATGACGCCTATGCAGATCCTCTTGTTGAAAGTCAGCGATGGTTCTTTCACATGAACCGGACACCACTGACAGTGAGAGACATGGCAGACCTTTGATAACCCGGTTAGAGCACTGGGGGGGGACAGTGACAACCCAGTGATTGTGGGGTTTGTACCCCTGACCTAATTTAACTTATTTTTATTTGATTTTTTGTTTCAATTCTTGATTTTTTTTTTTTTTTCATTTTCTGAACCATTTAATCCTAATTAGAGTTGCGGGGAAGGCTGGCGCCCATTTTAGCCGACTCCGAGCGAGCACAGATGTACACTGTGGCTCGCCAGGCCATCGCAGGGCAGAAACGATGATGGCTATGCAGCTCCTTTTGATGAAAGTCAGCAATGGTTCTTTTACATGAACCTCTCAGCATAGACAGTGAGAGACATGGAGGGCCTTTGATAACCTAGTTAGTGCACTGGGGGGGCAGCAGTGACAAACCGGTGAGAGTGGGGGGATTTTTTTTTTTTTTTTTTTTTTTTCAATTCTTGCATTTTTTTTAAAAGTCAAATTCTGAAAGATGACAAAATATGTACATCGTAAAAAAAAAAAAAATGCTGAAAAACAAGTCTATATTTATTTATGTATTGATCAGTATGCAGCAGGAATTATTCACTGTATCCTGAAATCGAGTGTAATACTGAATTAATGTCTATTAAAACAACAACAACAACATTATTATTATTATTATTATTATTATTATTATTATTATTATTATTATTATAAACGATCCTTATTGGATAGGATAAGGATTTTTCTGAAGCCACCCTTAATGTGAGCACAAATATAAATAACCAACTTTCCATTTTTGTCCCCCAATGATTTTACGTTTGCATTTTATAATTCTTAAAAACAAAACACAACAACAACAACAACAACAACAACAACAACAACAACAAATAAACAAAAATCCAACGCACTGTAATTTGGGGTGAGTTGTTGGTCCCATGCGCAGCAGGCTCCTGGAAATGTTCTGAATTGGACTTACCAGGTGACTCAAAGTCCTGAAGAAGCAATCGGTGAACATGAGCTTCCAGCCCTGCTCTATATTGTCGGGAACGGGGGAGTAGATGTAGTATGCGGTGAACGCGCACACGGAGAGAAGGAGAAGCGCGCCTCTCGATGCCATTTCCGGTGCTTTTGTAGCGCGAGCTGAGCGCAACCACCAAACTTTTCACCTTCCGCTCGGCCTGAGAACCGGACGCTCCGGTAATCCGGGATTAAGTTTGAAATGACGGCGCGCGCACACCACGGTTTCCACCTTCACCACCACCCCCACCACCCCCACCCCGGGAGGAGTTCTCCGAGAGCCTATTCAAATCTGTTCGATGGGTTTTTTTTTTTTTTCTTTTTTTTTGTTTTTTTCCCTCCTTGCGCGTGGCGACGTTGATGCGTTATTACGCACGCACACATAATTGAACCACAATTCCTCCGGCACCAGGACTGTATTACACATTCTCTTAAAATCTTCATCCATCCATCTTCTGATAGGTTTAATCCTAATCAGGGTCACGGGGAGGAAGGCGCCCGTGTCAGCCGGCCCTGGGTGAGGGCAGGGTACACCCTGGACAGCTCTCCAGGCCATTGCAGGACAAACACTCACATAACCATTCATACTCACACTCACACCCAGGAGTGATCTGGAACAGCCAGTTATCCCAGTGTGCATGTTTTTTGGACCGTCGGAGGAAACCCGAGCACCCCGAGGAAACCCACGCAAGCAGGACGAGAACATGAAAACTACACACAAGAACCCCGAGCTGGGAATCGAACCCAGGACCGTCTAGCTGTGAGATGGATGTGCTAGCCTCTGTGCCAACATGGCGCCTGTTTTTATTATTATTATTATTATTATTATTATTATTATTATTATTAAAATAAATACATGAGGTTGTGACCTTGCAGTAAAGTCAGGCCTTAGAGAAATTGAAAGCATGTGGCACCCCATTGGCTAAAAATAACTGTAACTGAGACCCCATGAAGTTATGGGATGCATGGCTGGGTGGGTGGAGCTCTAATGCATGTTTCTGAACAGTCAGGACTGAGTGTGCTTTAGGTCAAGGCTTTCTATACTTTCCTTTCTATCTAAACTTATTATAACGTCAGTGGAGATTTATTTCAATTTATAATACAAATCATTAAAAATATGTAGCAGGAATATTAAGCAAAAATCTGGAAGGCGCTCAGGACCACATTCCTACTGACCGTCATTCCAGTTTCCACCCACAGGCCACAGACATACACAGTAGGCTGATTGGTGGTTCCCAAATGCCCCCTGGGTTGTGCGTATATCAGCCCAACAGTGGCCTGGCAAGTTGTTCCAGGTGCGTCCCACCTTTACCCAGAGTCAGCTTAGACGCCCCCCAGCCTCCCCACTATAATTAAAAATAAACAGCTTCAAAAACCAATAAGTTTAATGAATATACATTTTGATATAATAGCTAAAGACTTCAGCATAAATATATTAATTAATAAAGTGCAAGACTCATTTAAACTTATAACAATAATATCTGACTAATAGTGTTTGTACATAAGTTTATATAAATAATATTTTAAGGCTGAAGGTTTATGTTGGTTGGTTTTGCTGCCCCGACCAGACACCAGGGGGCAGTGGTGGCTTAGTGTTTAAGGCAACGGGTTATTGATCCGGATCATTTATCCTAAATTTAGGGGTTCAAGTAGTCACTACCCCCCCCACCCCCCACCCCCATTGCAGCTAACTGGGTTATCAAAGGCCGGCCATGTCTCTCACTGTCTATTGTGTGAGGTTCATGTAAAAGAACCATTGCTGACTTTCGACAAGAGGAGTCTGACAGCCGTCACCGTGTTTCTGCCTTAGGATGGACTGGTGAGCCATCCAGGGTGTACTCTGCCCTCGCCCAGAGTCAGCTGGGATGGGCGCCAGCCTCCCTGCGACCCTAATTAGGATTAAGTGGTTGAAGAAAATGAATGAATGAATTAGGTTACTGATCCAAAAGTCACTGGTTCAATCCCCATTTTCACCACTGTGGGCCCCTAAGCAAGTCCCTTAGCCTTCAACTGCTCAGCTGTATAAAAAAAAAGACAATTGTCAGTCGCTCCGGATAAGAGTGTCTGTCAAATGCTGTGAACATAATGCAAACACCATCAGTTTCACCCGATCTCACGTTAGTCTGGTCTAGTTGTGTTGGACTCTTCTTATAATTTTTTTCCCCTTTGAAATAGCACAGTTGCCCACAGTGCAGCAAACTGGGTTATCAAAGGTCAGGCATGTCTCTTACTGTGGTGTGAGGTTCATGTAAAAGAATCATTGCTGACTTTCATCAAGAGGTGCTGCATAGCCGTCAGCATGTTTCTGCCCTGCGATAGCCTGGCGAGCTGTCCAGGGTGTACTCTGTCCTCGTCCAGAGTCGGCAGAGGTGGGCACCAGCCTCCTTATGACCCTAATTAGGATTGAGTGGTTACAGAAAATAAATGAATGAATAATATGGGCATTCCTCTGTTTTTTTACTTGGTAAAAACCTCCCTATATGAAAGTACTGCTTTCTCTGAAATTTCCATTTAAATTAGTAACTTACAGACTTTTTGTCCCCAAAATTGTGAAAATATAAAGTAGAATGAGTGCGGAAAAAACGAACTGCGAGACATAAAAAGTACACTTGGGCTATTCAACTAATTTTAGTATGAAACTATAAATGTACATAATCAAGGACATGTGTCTGGTGTGGAGCCTGTTGGAAACGTGGTGCATTGTGGGAACTGGAGTCCGAAAATAAGTGCTGCACCGACATAGCAGGCAACACACACACAGCTGCAATACAGTACTGTATATCTTCTTCTTCTTCTTCTTCTTCTTCTTTGTCTTTCGGTTGTTCCCTTCAGTGGTTGCCACAGCGAATCATCTGCCTCCATCTCACCCTGTCCTCTGCATCTTCTTCTCTTACTCCAACTATCTTCATGTCCTCCTTCACCACATCCATAAATCTCCTCTTTGGTCTTCCTCTGGGCCTTCTGCCTGGTAGTTCCAACCTCAGCATCCTACTACCAATATACTCACTATCCAACTATCCCTCCTCTGTACATGTCCAAACCATCTCAATATATATATATATATATATATATATTAGTGTCTCTGTGTGTGTATGTGTGTATACTTATATATATATATATATATATATATATATATACAAAAGGACAGGACAAAGGCTTTCTATGGAACCCTCGAAACAGATCTGTAGTGATAAATGGAGTTTCAATAGAAAGCCTTTGTCCTGTCCTTTTGTTTATTTGCTCTACCAAAAAGTATTGAGCACTCTCCTACGGAAGGATCTACTCAGAAAATCCTCTATATATATATATAAGATAAGATAAGATAAGATAAGATAAGATACAGCTTTATTAATCTCACAATGGAGAAATTCACTGTTACATATATATGTTTTATATATATATATATATATATGTAGAAGGGCAGTGGTGTCCTAGTGGTATAGGGTGGTGGATTGCTGATCATTTGTTTTGGGGTTGGAGTCCCACTTTCCACAATGTTGTCACTGTCCCGCTGGTCGAGCTAACTGGGTTATCAAAGGCCAGCCATGTCTCTCACTGTCTATGGCATTTTTCTGTCCCTTGCTAAAAGGGTTGTGTCAGGAAAGGCGTCCGACATGAAAACCTATGCCAAATCAAACATGAAAAATCATTCGCTGTGGCGACCCCTGATAAAGGGAAAAAGACAAAAGGAAATCTCTCTCAGCTCATATATATATATATATATATAGTCAATGTTGAACTTTTCCATTACGGATTATCGTAGAGTGCTCAACAAGTCTTCACAAGGAGCGGTGTAGAGAATTTTCCGAGTAGATCCTTCCGTTAGAGAGTGCTCAATACTTTTTGGTAGAGCAAATGATTTAAATAAATAAACAAATAAATATATATGTATATATATGATTTTCTGAGTAGATCCTTCCGTTAGAGAGTGCTCAATACTTTTTGGTTGAGCAAATAACAATATATTTGTTATAACAAATAACAATATACAAATAACAATATATAATTCTTCTATAATCACCTGAAGAGAGAGGATGGTTTCACCAGCCCTCGAAACAGATCTGTAGTGATAAATGGAGTTTCAATAGAAAGTCTTTGTCCTGTCCTTTTATTTTTATTATATATATATATATATATATATATATATATATGTGTGTGTGTATATCTACGTGCGTGTGTGTGTGTGTGTGTGTGTGTGTGTAAATCTACTTTTGCAGGGAGGCGCTTGGAGTCTATCCCAAGGCAAAAGCAGGGTACACCCTAAACATCTCACCAGTCTATCTCAGGGCAACACAGGGAAAACCCTGTTAGCCGAATGTGCATATCTTTTGAATGTAGGAGACTGGAGTACCAGGGCAGATCCCATACAAGTCTGTCTTTCTTTCGGATTTTTCCCTTTTCTCAGGAGTCGCCACAGTGAATCATCTGATTTGCACGTTTGATTTGGGAGAGGTTTTTTACGTCGGATGCCCTTCCTGTCACAACCCTTTTAGCAAGGGACAGAAACACGCTGACGACTTTGCAGCTACTCTTTACGAAAGTCAGCAATGGTTCTTTTACATGAACCTCTCACCATAGACAGTGACAGACATGGCCCGCCTTTGATAACCCAGTTAGCTGCACTGGGGGGCAGATCCCATACAAGCCCAGGCAGAATATGCAAACTCCACAAAGAAATGCCGAGCCCGCGACTCAAACCCAGGACCATTTTCCTGTGAGGTGGACGGGGAAACTGCCTCACCACTGTACAGCTAATATATTGTTGTTTTCAATATAATGAGAATAATCCTGGCTTTTAGCAACCTTCTCCTCGATTTAGGATTGAAGATAAAAAAAAAGAAAAATGTAAATTTTCTGAACAGCAGTTATGGAATGAGTCTCCAGTGTCAGTACTTTGTAACAGTCAATGCAATATTGTCCTTGTCCTCTCATTGTACTCCTCCAACCTGGACCTTTCTTTGTGTTCTGTTTTGGACAGAAGGAGGCAGCATTTGACAACAAATGAAAATGAAATATTCCTTAGGACCCTCCTGCGTCAAGCAGCGGGGAAGCCGGAGCCTATTTCAGCCAGCTCTGATCAAAGGTGGGGTCCAACACACACACACACACACACACACACACCTAGAGGTGATTTTTGGAACACGCATTTAGCCGACTGTGCATGTCTTTGGACTGTGGGAAGAAACCAGGAGGAAGCCCATGCGATCTCGGGGTGGGGTGTGGTGGTGGTGGTGGTGGTGGTGTGTGGGGGGGGTGTACAGTAAACCCCTCACTGAAACAGGTCAGGGCTTGAACCCAGGACCACCTTGCCGTGTTGCATACATTCTAACCACTCTGCTTTTCCTTTCGGCTTTTCCAGGGGTCGCCACAGCAAATGATCTGATTCGCATGTTTGATTTGGTTCATAGGTTTTTCCATCAGATGCCCTTCCTGACACAACCTTTTTTAACAAGGGGCAGAAACATCCTGACGGCTTTGCAAATTCTCTTGATGGAAGTCAGCAATGGTTCTTTTAAATGAACCTCTCACCAGAGACAGTGAGAGACATGGCCGGCCTTTGATAACCCAGTTAGCTGCACTGGTGGGGACCGTGACAACCTTGTGCAGAGTGGGACTCGAACCCCCAACCTTAGGATCAGCGATCCAGCACCTTTACCACCAGGCCAGCCCGCCCGTGCATACGTTCTAACCACTATACCATTACAATCAGGATGATCTGAAATCTGAATTCTTAAAGAAAAGGAAGCTTTTTTTTGTTTTATGCTGATGAGAGTATAAACTCTGACCTGTGACCCCGAGCATGAGGATTTATATTCCTTGATAGATAATACAGTGCAATATAACTGAAGGGTGGATCTGGAATACTGATGCTGAGGAAATGACCGTATGAGTAAATTTAAGTATTTGTTATACATTTAACATTTAATATGTAATTTCTCTCTCAGACAGGAAATGTTTTTTTTTTATAATTTTTTTATTCACTTTACAAGTTTTAATAGTGATGTCACTGTGTCTTATCAGTTCCATACTTTGTTTAGAATGAAACCGAAGTCATTTCAGCTCTGTAGGTGTAATTTTATTTCATTAATTTAATGTCGTACTATATCAATTCCACAAAGGAAACTTTGACTTCTGCTTTTAACCTATCCAAAGTGAGCACACACACACACACACACACACACACACACACACACACACACACACACACACACAAAACAAGTTAGTCCACTGCCCCTTTACCCTTCCACTGACCTTCTTTAAGTCATCACTAGTCGCTAAGTCAGAAATCATACCATGATTGTAATCGATGTGGACACTCTTGAAAACCACACACACACACACACACACACACACACACACACACACACACACACACAGACACACAAACGGAAGTACACAGTTACAAAGAGTCTTGTGAAAGTTTGGCCTACGGTGAAACACTAAGTTTCACAAACTGTCCGATCACGAGGCAGATCTCAAACTTTCTTATGCTTTATTTCGGTTCAGTAGTTCATTATGCAGTTGGTTAAAGTTCATTAATATATCGTATTCAACGTAATAAGCGCTCTGCTCCAATAAGCCCTCCCCCCATGTGTTTTTTTTTTTTTTTTTTTTTACCTTAATAACCGCCCATGTGTACTGGGAGCAAAATGGTAGATCAAATTTACCAATTTTATCCGATCAGTCTCAATAACTGTATGTGCTAAAGTTGACCTTAGTGTTGATTGGTTCAACATAATTGGCTCGATTTTAGGGGAGGGGGGGTATTTAAAGGAACAGCAATGTGAGGGAAAATTAAAGGGTCTTTTTTTTTTAAATTATGCTGTTTTCTGTTTATTTTCAGATTTTATGAAAGTAATTTGGTTAATATCGCAAAATGAATAATACAAATACCAGTAAAACTATTTTATTGTTTTGTTATTATTCATGTTTTCCACTTCCATGGTAATAAGCACTTACCGGTCCACTCCGCTGGTAGCATTTTAATAAGCGCCCAACCACTCCAATTTTTTTAGCCACCCTGGGCACTTATCACGTCGCACATAGTATCCAGTATATTTATATTTATATGCTTATATTTAGGGGTCATTCAACATTTTCAACATTTTCCTAAGCATATAAAACATACGCTGGGGGGGGGGTAAGATGTCTGTGTACGCTTTTTAATATAAAAATGTCGATCAACAATAATACATGCGCTCATGAATATATATAAAATTGTGCGTGCACGTTTGAAACTCTCAATGTGCGATTCGCCAACCACCTGCGGTGTTGCCTATCTGCAAAGTCTGCAATGAATACTACCCAACCTGGTATCAGCTGCTGAAACATCAGAAAGCGGCTGATCAAGGGCGTAGGCTGGGGGGGGCACAGGGTGCACATGCACCCCCTCACAGTAGGAGTTGAGTTCGCTGGACAAGAAACGATGTGTATTCACAATCTTATAAATAAACTTAATGACTGTTATTGAAGAGAAAGTCGAAGAGAAGTTCCACATGACTAGAGTCAGGAAGTAAACCGGAAGTTAACGTTTAACGGCACTGTGCATGTGCACGCCCGAGCTGACCAATCAACAAACATAATATCAGTCAGCAATAATAGCTGAACACTTTCAATCAAACAAAGTGCGAGTGTGAGAATAAAGCAGTTTGTTAGTCCCGCCTCCGGCTCCTGCACATGTGTTAGAACACAAACATTGACGCACAGAGAATGAATGGATAAAATAATCATCAGCCATCCAGCCTGGATCTGCAGCCTCATGCTCAGTACTTTTATAAAATTAATAGTATGTTTCTGTGCTGTAAATATGTATTAATATTTGTTTGTGCCTTTGAATAGATAAATAACTTTGGCTCAATTTCTAAATGTATTTAGCACATGTACTTGCAGATGTAGTTTGAAATATATTTGAGAATGTTTTTGATTGAACTATAATATTTGATTCGTCTTCTGAGAGTAATATGATGAATTGTCTTCTGCTGAAAAACTGTGCGTGTTGTTGGCGTGAGATTCCATGTTGTTTATATCATATGCTGTGACATGCATGCACTATATTTTATGTGGTACTTTGTACCAACTCAGTAATGCAGCCGTGAGGGGGGGGCACAAACCAGTTTCTCTCCCTCACGCCGGTCCCAAGCCCGGATAAATGCGGAGGGTTGTGTCAGGAAGGGCATCCGGCGTAAAACAAATGCCAAATAAACTATGCGAATCACAAGAAAGAATGACATACCGGATGGGTCGAGGCCCGGGTTAACAACGACCATCAGTGCCGTCAACCAACAGGGTGCTGATGGAAATTGGACTACTGTTGGTCGAAGACGTCGAAGAAGGAGAGACGGGAGGCGTGTCCGTTGCCAGAGAGAGAAGAGGAAAGGCATGAGTCTAGGACTGAGAGTGGGGACTTTGAATGTTGGAACTATGACAGGAAAAGGTAGAGAGCTGGCTGACATGATGCAGAGGAGGAAGGTGCACATACTGTGTGTTCAGGAGACCAGGTGGAAAGGTAACAAGGCTAGAAGCATAGGAGCAGGTTTAAGCTGTTTTATCACGGTGTGGATGGGAAGAGAAATGGAGTCGGAGTCATCTTGAAGGAGGGGTTTGTCAGGAATGTTCTAGAAGTGAAAAGAGTGTCAGACAGAGTGATGAGTCTCAAGTTAGAAATTGAAGGTGTGATGGTCAATGTTGTTAGTGCTTATGCCCCACAGACAGGATGTGAGCGAGAAGAGAAGGAGAGATTCTGGAGGGAGTTAGATGAAGTGATGCAGAGTACCCCCAGAGGTGAAAGACTGGTCATTGGGGCAGACTTCAATGGACATGTTGGTGCAGGAAACAGAGGGGACGAGGAAGTGATGGGTAGGTTTGGTATCCAGGACAGGAACGCAGAAGGACAGATGTTGGTAGATTTTGCAAAAAGGATGGAAATGGCTGTGGTGAATACTTTCTTCCAGAAGAGAGAGGAGCATAGGGTGACTTATAAAAGTGGAGGTTGGAGCACACAGGTAGACTACATCTTGTGCAGGCGATGTAATTTAAAGGAAGTCAGTGACTGCAA
>CM045743.1:40555142-40560142 GCA_024760905.1 Plotosus lineatus | reverse complement strand
TCTTGGTGGTGCAGGACATAGCACGTATGCCTCAGAGGGCTTCGATTCCTGGGTTCCTTGTGGAGTTTGCATGTTTTCTGCATGTGTGCGTGAGCTGTTCAGGGTGTACCCTGCCTTCACTTAGAATCGGCTGACGGAAGCGGTTCCGGTGACCCGTGTACAATTAAAATTGCTCAAGGGGCTAAGGGTGGTAGTTGGGTGGCACTGAGGCCTGAACCTTCTTAGCAGGACAATGCATTAATGCTTCATACAGCTTAAGCCAGAAGGGAATAATGTAGAATCCTAAAAATAATAAAAAAAATAAACAATGGTCACGACTGAAAATCCCACATCGACCCTTTCGACCCGGGCAGGACCAGAGAGTTTTCTGCATAAACATGAAGATAAATCAAGGCTGGATTTTCCATTGTAAAGTATTTCTAATGGTACTTGACAGGACTGGATACGATCATGCACCATATGCTTTATCAGTTCTAGTCCTAATCGCTTTTCCACTCTTGCAGAGATGGACGCTCCAAGATTAAAGTCATCAAAAGGAAATTATTCGATTTAATCATTTCAAAATATCTTTTTAATTCAAGCAACGTCGAAAGCTAGAACTTGATGGATGCCTGTACAGAAAGGTATTTTCATAGAATTAATCAGGGTAGGGGGCGGTGGTGGGGGCTCAGTGGTGAAGGCAATGGGTTACTGACCCAAAGGTCAGTGGTTCAATCATCACGATCGCCACTGTTGGGCCCATTAAGCAAGGCCCTTAACCCTCAATTGTCCGGTTATATAAAAATAATTGTAAGTCACTCTGGATAAGAGGACCTGCCAAGTTCTTCAATACAAATGTAAATATCAATGGAAATGGAAACGTGGCCCGGTGTTAAAGTACTGGATTACCAATCCCAAGGTCGGGGGGTGGTCACTACCGCCCCCCCCGTGCACTAACTGGGTCATCAAAGGCTGGACCATGTCTCTCACTGTCTGTGGTGAGAGGTTCATGTAAAGAACCATTGCTGACTTTCATCAAGAGGAGCTGCGATGGCCTGGCGAGATGTCTAGGGTGTACTCCGCTCTCGCTCCGAGTCAGCTGAGATGGGCACCAGCCTCCCTGTGAGCCTAATAGGGATTTAGTGGTTCAGAAAATGAATGAATGCGTAAATCAAAATAAATGTCCTTAGTAAGATTGGTCTGAGATATCAGTAAGTTACAACCAATGAAAACCCAACAAACTACAAACAATATTACAGAGTGTTGGTATATACAGTACTGTGGGGCCAGTGGTGTAGTAGTTAGGGTGCTGCGCTCATGATCGGGGGGTTGTGTGTTCAAATCCCAGTTAGTCCCCCACCGTGCTAAGACCCTCACGCAAGGTCTTAACCACAAGTGTGCCTCTGTTCACCTAGTAGTATAAATGCAGTAAAAATATACTCGGAAAGTAACCTGCGATGGACTAGCGCCCCATCCAGGAGGAGATCCTGCTCGCTTCACGCTACAGAAACCGCGAATAAACACCGGCTTGATGAGCCACTAGGCTCGGGTGTAAAAAACCTTGGTATATATTACCCAGGAATGTAATGAGCTTATTGTGACATAATTACTGTCATGATATATATATATATATATATATATATATATATATATATATATATATATATATATATATATATATATATATATATATATATATACTAAAACATTCAATGAGTTGAAAAATGTACTTTGGAGCGTGTCTGCCTCTGTCATGAGTAAAGTATTCGGAACTCCACAAAACTTCTGATTTCATTTTCTATATTTTATATTTCTGTGTAGAATATACATCATCATCATCATCATCATCATCATCATCATCATCTTTCTCCACTTAGGGGTTTGGTCGCGGGGGCAGTAGCCTAAGCAATGAGGTCCAGACGTCCCTCTCCCCAGCCACTTCCACCAGCTCTTCCATGGGGACACCAAGTAGCTCCCAGACCAGCCGAGAGACATAATCCCTCCAGCATGTTCTAGGTCGACCCCGGAGTCTCCTCCGGGTGGACATGCTTGAAACACCACACCATGGAGACGTTCGGGAAGCATTCGAACCGAAGCCACCGAACCAAACCGAACTGAACTGAACCCGAGCCACCTCAACTGACTCCTCTCAATGTGGAGTAGCAGTGGTTCTACCCAAACTCCTCCCATATGGCTGACCTTCTCACCCCATCTCTAATGGAGAGCTCCACCACCCAAGTAAGCTCATTTTAAACAAAGCTTGAGACTATAGGTGAGGGTTGGAATGTAAATCGACTGGGAAATTGAGAACTTTGCTTTGTGGCTCAGCTCCATCTTCACCACAACGGACAGGTACAGGCTGCACTTTATAGCAGAGGCTGCAGCGATCGTCCTGTCGATCTCCCGCTACATCCTGTATACGATATACTAAAATAATTACTTGCTTCAGGTTCATTGGACGATGCTGAACTGAACAGTACCTTTGAAATTCTGTTGTTGTTTTTTAATAGTATTCATCTGACGGGGGTTTTGAAGGGCGCGTCCCTGTAAAGGAAGTATTCGTGTTCTTCTTGTACTCGCATGGGTTTCCTCTGGGTACTCCAGTTTCCTCCCACAGACATGCACATTACATTAATGTTCCATAATTCCCTCAGGTGTAGGTGGAAATGGTTGTATGTTGTGCGTTCACTCTACGTTCGACTTAGGCAAGCTGTTGTAAGCTGAACCCCAGCTTCACCTAGAGTCGGCTGAGATAGGCTCCAGCATCTCTATGGCCCTGATGGGATGAATGGATGGATGGATGGATGGATGGAGAGATCTTTGCAGAAATGGGTCAGAGAGTTATTCTCAGGAGATGGGCGTACAGGGAAACGTGTGTTTGTTTATTCATTTCTAGGTGAAAGACAATACGAGGCAGAGCCGTGTACCTGATATGCGTTAATCAAGGAGCTCATCAGAACCATACAGAGGTCCAGTGAACCCCTATTGCTTGTTTATTTGCTAAAAATTCCGCACGCAATCGCAAGCATTCAACAATATGATGTAAAGGGATTTCCATTTTGCTTAAGGCCAGCTGAAGTAAGAAATTTGGCCAGCTTTACTGTTTCCTTTCTTTCCAATGTTGCAAAAGTTATCTTGAGCTCCGGAGCATGCGGCGCTGGTTAAAGGAGAAATCAAAACCATTAGCAGCTCAATCAGAAGAAGAACAAATCTCTTTTTTTCTCAGAAGTATGGCCAAACTTTTTTCTTTTTCTTTTTTTTAAGCAACTATTAAATCCTTTTCTGAGCCTCGTGCATTCTTCTAAACCAGATCCCAGTTCTCGAGACCCCCCCCAGTCCACTGGGCTGGAGATCAGCTCGTCTACCAGCACCACCAACGTCACCCAATCTGATCAGCTTATAATTGAGGTTTCAATGAGTTTAAATTGAAATGAAAGCAAGAAGCAAAAGGCTGCATGTGCATGATGTTTAATTCAAGTATTTCCTAATAAATCAGAGTAAAATGTCCATTGCTGAGGTAAGACTGGCTCGAGTTCCAGGAAAGCCGCCATAATGCTAAATCATTTGAGAGCAGCTGCAGCCTAATGGTTAGAGAAGTGGCTATGGGACTAAAATCACTGGTTCGATTTCTGTACCAGCAGGGAAAATGTGTGTGTGTGTGTGTGTGTGTGTGTGTGTGTGTGTGTGTGTGTGTGTGTGTGTGTGTGTGTGTGTGTGTGTGTGTTGTGTTCACTGTTTAGGTGTGTGTGTGTGTCGGTGTGTGTTGGTGGGTGCTGAGCTGCACCTTCGTGACTGAAGTGCCCTTGAGGAGGCATCTAACTCCCATCTGGCCCCTCCAGTGTGTGGCAGCCCACTACTCGGAGTGTGTTGTCACTGTTTCCATGTGTGTGTGTTCACTGTTTACGTGTGTGTGTGTGTGTGTGTGTGTGTGTGTGTGTGTGTCGTGTTCACTGTTTAGGTGTGTGTGTGTGTGTGTGTGTGTGTAGGTGGGTGCTGAGCTGCACCTTCATGACTGAAGTGCCCTTGAGGAGGCACCTAACCCACATCTGGCACCTCCAGTGTATGGCAGCCCACTACTTGGAGTGTGTTCACTATCTACATATGTGTGTGTATGTGTGTGTGTGTGGGTGGGGGTGTGGGGGTGTGGGGGTGTGTGGGGGGCTCAGCTGCACCTTCATGACTGAAGTACCCTTAAGGAGGCACCTAATCCCCGTCTGGCCCCTCCAGTGTGTGGCAGCCCACTACTCGGAGTGTGTTGTCACTGTTTCCATGTGTGTGTTCACTGTTTACGCGCGCGTGTGTGTGTGTGTGTGTGTGTGTGTGTGTGTGTGTGTATTTCACAGGGCAGAAACACGCTGACGGCTATGCAGCTCCTCTTAACAAAAGTCAGCAATGGTTCTTTTACATGAACCTCTTATCACAGACAGCGAGAGACACGGCCGGCCTTTGATGACCCAGTTAGCTGCACTGGGGGGACAGCAGTGACAACCCGGTGACAGTGGGGCTTAGCGGTTTCTAGGTCAACCTCATCGCATAAAAGTATTGGGTTCAAGTCCTGAGCTGAAGTGGTTCCCGGTGGAGTTTGAATGTTCTCCCCATTCTGTTTGTGTGGGTTTCCTCTGGGTGCCCTGGTTTCCTCTCACAGTCCATTTAAAGACATGCACATCAGGATATCTGATGGTTTCAGTGTGAGCATGACTGTGAATGGGTGTGTGTTGGCGCTGTGATGATCCGGGGAACTGTTCAGGGTGTATACCACCTTCATGCATTGTCGGCTGAGATAGGCTCCGGCCTCCAACCCGAGTCAAATTTTAAAATTCAGAAAAAAAAAAGCGTGAGTGAGATAAGGAAGTAAATAAAAATGAAATAAAACCCACTCACACGCTTTTATTTTGTTTATTGAAACATGAAAAGTGACTTTTTTTGCCCCCCGCAGGGACGATAGCCATTTTTAGAACAACAGTACCCCCCCTCCCTGCATATTTACAATATTTTCCTGTGAAGCGTTAATATGTTGCAGG
>CM045743.1:40537642-40550142 GCA_024760905.1 Plotosus lineatus | reverse complement strand
CTTCTGTAGACTGCGTTCCGTGCCTTTCCGCAAAACGATCCTTGCATGCTGTAATCCAGTCAAGTGGGAGTATATCCTCTGCATCTTCTTCTCTTACTCCAACTACTTTCATGTCCTCCTTCACCACATCCATAAATCTTCTCTCCGGTCTTCCTATAGACCTTCTGTCTGGTACTTCCAACCTCAGCATCCTACTACCAATATATTATATTCACTTACCAAAATATGCAGATAAAATGGAAGAGCACCAATGGGAAGATGGGGAATGCTGGGAGTTTAAAGGCAGCACATGTTTTTGCACACCCCAAAAAAAAAAAAAAAAAAAAAAAAAAAAAAAAAAAAAACACACACGACCACCAGCACAATGTTTCTTGTTATTATATTTGCAAATTTCAAGAGACTTCTCCCTTCTGAAAGGTTTCCTCTAAAATTAAAAATGGGAGGAAACATAGTGGCTTTTCTGCTTATTTTAAACTTGGTAATGTATTTAAATTAACTTGAAACATTAACATGGCAGACGCTGATCGATAGTTTAATGTTTTTTTTTTATTTTATTTTTTATGTTGATGAGTTTTAATAACATGTTCTTGCGTGGTGGTGCAGTAGTGACTAGCACTTCAACCTTAAAGCAACAGCCGTGGGTTTGTGGAGTTTGCATGTTCTCCTGGTGCTTGCATGGGTTTCATCCAGGTTTTCCTTCTAGAGTCCAAAGCCATGTGTGTCAATTTGCCCCTAGGTGTGAGTGTGAGTGCGATTAGTTGTATGAACTGGACCTGCAACATGACATGTATATGAACGTAAGTCTGTTGGGCTTTTTGCACCTGAGCCTACTGGCTCATCTGGCTGAAGTTTATCCTGGTATCTGTAGCATGAAGCGACTAGGAGTTCGACTCCCTCTCGATGGGACGCCAGGTTCCCTGCCCGGTTTTTATTATTAATATATATATATATATATATATATATATATATATATATATATATATATATATATATATATATATTTTTTTTTTTTATTGGTTCACTGCTGGGTGGACAGAGGCACACTTATGGTTAAAACCTTGCAGGGGTTTCAGCATGATGGAGGGGTGGGTCCTAAAAGGGATTTGAACCCACAACCTATCAATCATAAACCCAGCACCCTAACCATTACACCATTGTAGGAATAAACAGTTTGGTAAATGAGTGGATATTTGTACTTGCAATACTTACAGTACTATGGCAGCCTGGAGGTGTCGTGGTTAGCACGTTTTTTCAGAGCAAAAAGTCCTGGGTTCAAGTCCTGGGCTCTGTGGGGGCGTTTCTGTGTGGATTTGCAGGGTCTCTCCATGCTTGCGCGGGTTTCCTCCAGGGAATTCCGGTTTTCTCCTACTGTCGGAACATGTGCCCATGATGGGAAGTAATGGACTGCCCCTAGTGTGAATGGTTATGTGTATATGTGCTGCCCTGGTGAGTTGTACAAGGTGTATGCTACCCTGGCTCGGAATTGGCTGAGATAGGCTCCAGCCTCACCAGTAGGCCCTAGTCGGATTAAGCAGTTTGGTAAATGAGTGACTGAATGAATGAATAAATACTTGTAAGGCAACTTTGCATGTATTAAACTTGTGTTGTTGGAAGATTTGATGGTTTTATCCAATAATTTAAAGATTAAAAAAGCCTGAGAGCAGTTTATGTTGTTATTGATATTTTATAAGTTGATCTAATAAGGACATCTGGTGTTTGATTTTGTTTTCAAGCCATTAACACTACACAGATGAATATTGAGTAATGCGATATGGAGCCTGAACAGACATAAACGACTGAGGCACTGAGTGTGCTGGCAGTATATCAGGGTCTTGATCTGTAAGCATGTGGCTCTGGTTTCACTGAATGTGTGAGCGCCACAATTCCCGGAGTCCAACCATGAAAACATCAAGAGCTGCTTCTGAATCCTGGAAAAGGTTGAACGCTCACACAGCACAGGTTAGGAATGTTCCTGTAGTACAGCGGTAGGGAATATACTGTATTTACGTTAATCCATGGAACGAAGCCAGTGTTCAGGCAGCCAACAAGGTGTTCTTGGGTGGAAGAGAAAAATAGATCAGGCTTCAGGTTCCGCGGGTTCTGTGGCTCTCAAACCACATAGAGTCAAAATGAAGAATAAATGACTCACGATTAATAGAAATTATAAATATGGCTGCTTGGATCACGTTTAATTTGACGTTGCGTTAAATACTCAAACATTTTCCAAAGAAATTTAGAGGTGCAATAATCAGAATGGAAGGTACCTCTGTGCTCGTCATATAATATCTGTTATAAGAAATACGGACATGACTAAATTCATTCATTCATTCATTTTCTGAACCGTTTCATCCTAATTAGGGTCACGGGGAGGCTGGCACTCATCTCAGCCAATTCTGGGTGAGAGCAGAGTACACCCTGGACAGCTCACCAGAGCATCACAGGGCAGAAACATGCTTACGGCTATGCAGTCTACTCTTGACGAAGGTCAAAAATGGCTCTTTTACACGAACCTCACACCATAGAAAGTGAGAGACATGGTCAGCCTTTGATAACCCAGTTAGCTGAACTTGGGGGGGGGGTTCCCATTGAAGGTTGGGTTTGAACCCCCCAACCTTAAGATCAGTGATTCAGCAGCTTACCTCCAGGCCACCTCTGCTCATGACTAATTTAGTTTTAAAAAGGTGTCTCTCGTTTAAAGGCTTGATTAGACGCCTGGTGTTTGCCCTTTCAAGGTCACTCAACAATGAAATCAACACTACTGTGTCATTGGAAAGTCCATCCATCCATTCCCTTCTGTTTATCCAAGGTCGGGTCACACAGGCAACAGGTCTAAGAGGGGAAATCTCAGGCATTCCTCTCCTTAGTGACACTCTTCAGCTCCTCCTAAGGGATCCCCAAAGGAATTCCAAGGCCAGTTGGGATTATAGATCCCTCCGACCTCATCCAGTTGAACACCTTGAAAAGGAGGTGACCAGAAGGGATTCAAATCAGATGCCCAATCCACCTCAACTGACATATTTCAATGGACAGGGGCAGCAGCTCTACCCAAAGTTCACGCCAGAACACTAAAGCTGAAGCCTAATGAAAATCCAAACATGGTTCCTTATTAGCGTTCCATAGTAACAGTGTGTCTACCGGCACACGTTTTGAAATGACATGTACTCGCCAAAATCTTGACCTTATTCTGACCTTGACCTTTGACCTAGACATTCCAAAATCAAATTAGTTTCAGGACTCAGGTAGAGTTGTGATCCCACCAAGGTTTGTCCACCCCCCCCAAAAAAAAATTAATTAAATTTAAAAAAAAACATATATATATATATATATATATATATATATATATATATATATATATATATGTGTGTGTGTATATATAGATATATATATAAATACTGGTTACTGGTGTGTTGACATGCTTCTGGCATATCTGGCCTTTGCATGTATCCACTCTCTCTTAGCGAGGGCAAAATCCCTCCTGGACAGCTCACCGGCCATCACAGGGCAGAAACACGCTGATGGCTATGCAGCTACTCTTGACGAAAGTCAGCAATGGTTCTTTTGCGTGAACCTCTCTCCATAGACAGTGGGAGACATGGCCGGCCTTTGATAACCCAGTTAGCTGCACTGGAGGGACAGTGGCAACCGTGGAGAGTGGGGCTTGAACCCCCAACCTTAGGTGATTCAGCACCTTTCACCATCAGGCCCCCACTGCCACAGCATGATAAATAAACTGACAATCAAAACCAATCAGATGGAAGGATAGAGAAAAAACAACAGAAATTACAATCCCTCTAAGACTTCCTATCTGCACGTTAGTATTTAAGGATTCTATTCTTAGTGCAAAAGTGTTTGAGTGGATCCAATAATCAAAAGTAGGCTTCAGTTTGAGCAGACTGTGTGACATGATTGTGCGGGACTTCAACATACTTGTAAGAGAATTCTGTGTTTATACTAAATATTTAACCAAAAGCCTTCCCACTGATCTGCAAACAAAAGCTCAATTCCCTTTATGACTGAAGGTCTGACTTCAAAAAAAGTGAGCAATTCCATCCCATAGTCTTTTAAGTTTGAAGAATAATATCAGCTCGACACTGGCAGAGGAATGCCTTACACACTATAATATGTTTTGTATAATAGCACCTTCATCCATCCATCCATCCATCCATCCATCCATCCATCCATCCATTTTCTTGAGCTTAGGCCAGGCCGCAGAGGCAAATAGTCTAGAAAGGAAGCCCAAGCTGCTCTCTCTGGGGACCCTGAAGCATTCCCATGCCAGGATGTATAATCCCTCCAGTGACATTTTGGTTTACCTCAGGACTACCTCCCAGTTTGACTTGCCTTGGAAAGCCCCTAAAGGGAGGCAGGTAGGAGTCATCCTAATCAGATGCCTGAACCACCTCAGCTCACTACTTTTGATGCGATGAAGCAGCAGATCTACCCTGACTGTATGAGTTCCTCATTCTATCTCAAGGCCCTATCTCAAGGCTGAGCCCATACACCTGCCAAAGGAAAGTCCTTTCAACCACTTGTAGCTACAATCTTCAGAACATAGGTCAAAGTTGGAACGTAGATAGATCTGTAAATCGAAAGCTTTGCCTTTTGGCCCGGCTCCCTCTTCAACATAATGGACCAGTGCTCATTATTGCCGACTGTCTATCTCCTGCACGATGCCACCATCACTGGCGAACAAAATCCAGAGACACTTGAACTCTTATGTTTGAGCCAAAGACTCCCAACTCATAGAGAGCTCCACTGTCTGTAATTGGTGCAACTCATTTCCTCATTTTCCAAAACATTTAATCCTACAAATGTCGCAGAGAGGTTGGAACCTATCTCACCCGACACCAAGCGAAAGTCAGATCATCACAGGATCAACACATATAATCATTCACATGTGCACCTGGAATCAATCTGGAGCAGCCGGTTAGCATAATGCTCATTTAAAATGTGGGAGGAAACCAGAGGACGTTGAGGAAACCTCTGAAGACACAGGGAAAGCATGTAAACTCCAAGCAGAAACACCCAAGCCGAGGACAGGGCTGGAACCCAGGACCTTCCTGCTGTGAGGCAGATGTTATCACATTACACATTACACCACCATGCAACCATAAATGTTGCTATGGGATCATTTTGCATATTCAGAGGACATGATTTCTGTATCAGAACTTTATTATTATTATGAAGTCATGGTCTTTAGACCACTTGACTTGAGCCCAATACTGTGGGCAAAACATACCACAACTAAATATCTCAAGATGAAGCCAGAACCATATGACTTGTGCTGACTAGCTGTTGCTTCCATTGATACACAGTAGAAAAAAAATCGACGACATGAAGTAGTGCTGAACATACAACATAGATTATTGCAATTATGCTGCATTATGCATATTTTACCCCATATTTTCTTACATCTGTGGTCATTTAAAACAAAACCAATCCCAGAAAAGCCTGGTATCTGTTGTTGTTTGGATTAGCGCACTGCTAGCAGATGGGGAAAAAAAAAAAAAAAAAAAACACTCGCAAGTCAAGCATTTTGCTGGTGGAATAATAAATGATTGCCCAATTTTCTGTTTTATCAGCTAGAGTACAAAACATGTGCTTTTACTTGGTTGCCATTTGACAGACATTGCAATGGAATGCGTTCAGACAGTTTCATGGCTTTAGTGCACAAAGGA
Source organism: Plotosus lineatus (assembly GCA_024760905.1). NCBI lineage: Eukaryota > Metazoa > Chordata > Actinopteri > Siluriformes > Plotosidae > Plotosus > Plotosus lineatus. Next base: position 40,544,464 of record CM045743.1, on the reverse strand, counting down.
GCTTTCTTCGATCTGGACTTCCTGTTCCTGTGAATTGTGCTGGTTCTCCATGCATGAACTCACATAATTCAGAAGAATACAGTGACAGAAATAAAGATTTTGAGCCCAGAATGATGCGGTACAGTCCTGCAGGTTAGAAAAAATATATAATAATAATAATCAGCCGACTCTGAGCATTGGCAAGGTAAACCCTGAACTGCTCGCCAGACCATTGCAGAGCCGACACATACAACCAATTACATTTACATACCTAGGAGCAATTTGGAACAGCCAGTTTGCCTAAGGTGCAGGTCTTTGGGCTGTCAGGGGAAACGTTTTTTTATCTTGTGGGCATGGTGGTGTATTGATTAGCAGCATGTCCGCCTCACAGCAAGAAGGTGCTGTGTTTGAGTCCCGGGCTGTGTGGAGTTTGCATGTACTTCCTATGCTTGTATGGGCTTCCTCCAGGTACTCCAGTTTCCTCCTACAGTACAAAGACATGCACATTTGGCTAACTGGGTGTTCCAAATTGACCCTATGTGTGTGTGTGTGTGTGTGTGTGTGTGTGTGTGTGTGTGTGTGCGTGTTACCCTCAATTGTCTGATGTGATGTTTGATGCCCTGCAATGGTCTGGGAAGCTGTCCTGGCTGAATATCAACTTCTTCCAGTTTTGGCTAAGACAGGCTCCACTCTTCTCACAACCCGAATAGTATTAAACGGTTTTTGTAAATGAGTGATGACTTTATGCTGCGGCTGATGACATAATGGCCACCAGTATTTCTTCTCACGCTTATTTTTGCTCTGTCTTTTTGAACGATTGTCTGGAACAAACATCAATCACCCTCTTGACGGTAGTCACTGCCCCCTGACCTCACGGCACAATGAGTTGTGCAGATGTGATCAGGAGGAACTGAAGTAACCGTCACTTCTTTATTCCAAACTTGCTGGGCAAGTCATTTTGTAACTTGAGAAGATCCAGACGGTATAAATGAACCGGTGCGTTAAAGTGGGTCAGAATATGAGACGCTTCATATAACATTCGATTTCAACATGGTTTCTTTAAACTCAACGTATGTATAACTGGCATAAACATGTTAATTATTATATAAATATATATAAACAAAGCTACAGTTGGAGTTATGTGTGGGCGGGGTTTATGTTTCTATTCATTCATTCATTCATTTTCTAAGCCGGTTAATCTGAGTGAGAGCAGAGAATACCCTGAACAGTTCACTGGGCCTCCACAGGGCCAACACTTACACAACAATTCACACTCTCACTCAGACCTAAGGGTGATTTGGAAGAGCTCATGAGCATACTGTGCATACCTTTGGACTGTGGGAGGAAACCAGATTACCCAGCGGAAACCTATACAAGCACAGGGAAAGCCTGCCAACTCCACACAGAAAGTACCTCACCAAGCCTGGGACTCGAACCCAGGACTTTAATTGTTTTCAGGAGGACGAGCTAATCACTGCACCACCGTGATGCCCTGAAGTATTTCATCATCATCATCATCATCATCATCATCATTTTCTGTAACCGCTTAATCTTAATTAGGGTGGCGGGGAGGTTGGCACCCATCCCAGCCAACTCCGGGCAAGGGCAGAGTACACCCTGGACAGCTTGCAAGGCCATCGTAGGGTAGAAACACATTGACGGCTAAACGAAAGTCAGCAATGGTTCTTTTTCATGAACCTCACAGCATAGATAGTGAGAGACGTGGCCGGCCTTTGATAACCCAGTTAGCTGCACTGGGGGGACAGCAGTGACAACATTGTGGAGAGTGGGACTCGAACCCACAACCTTAGGATCAGCCATCCAGCATCCTATACCACTTGGCCACCACTGCCCTACTGAAGTATTTAAAGTATTATTTAATAAGTTTGCTCTTTGATTTATTTTTCCTTCATTTTCATTCACTCATTTATTTTCTGAAACACATAATTCTAATTAGGGTCGCGGGAAGGCTGGTCCCCATCTTAGCCGACTCCAGGCAAGGGCAGAGTACACAGTGGATGGCTTGCCAGGCCATCGCGGGGCAGAAACACACCGACAGCTACTCTTCAATGGTCAGCAATGGTTCTTTTACATGAACCTCACACCATAGACAGTGAGAAACATGGCCAGCCTTTGATAACCCAGTGAGTGCACTGGGGGGACAGCAGTGACAGCCCAGTGATCGTGGGGCTTCAACCCCCCCCAACCTTAGGATCAGCGATCCAGCACCTTTGCCACCAGGCCACCACTGTCCCACCACCACTCACATCTAAGGGGAATTTGGGACTTCCTAGGAAGCCTAGCGTGCATGTCTTTGGACTGGAGGAGGAAACCCTGAATACTTGGAGGAAACCCAAACAAGTGAGAGATGAACATACACCCAGGACTTTCTTGCGCTGAGAACGACATGCTAACCACTACTCAGTGTTTGTATTAGCTTTGTAGGTGAATTAGCAGTGCACGCTATGTTTGCTAGCCGTGTGCACTCACAGGAAGCGCTAACAACCTCAGGTACGTCTTGACTCGATTTTCCTCATTTAGGAACCTTCAACCGTAGGATCAGTGATTCAGCACTGTACCACGAGGCCAGCACTGCCGTTAATAATACATCTGTTTTAAAAATCATGAGTGTTAGACTAGATTCTTACACATGCAACCTATTATTTTAAAAAAACATCTACACTTGGCTTCTGATAATTTCCAAAGTGTTTTCCTTTTTCATGTTAACACAAGATATTTACAATTTGAAAACCACAGAGGAAAAAGTATAGTGGCTCAATGTGGGAAATGTACGAGACAGGGCACTGAACACAGCCTTCTTGATAGCCACCACATGTTCTTAACCTCAGTCTCCATCACTTCTCTACTGGGTTGACTCGAAACAGGATGCTAATTGCACCCAGGGGAACATCTACGAACTTCTATCCTCCCATGTCACGGCTTTTACCGAGGCCGGTAGCGTAGTGGTTAGGGTGCTGTGCTCATGATCAGGAGGCTGTGTGTTCAAATCCCCGTTAGACTCCCACTGTGCTGAGACCCCTGGGCAAGGTCTCAATCACAAGCGTGCCTCCAGTCACCCAGCCGTATAAATGGGAACCAGTAAAAATATACTGGGAAGGTAACCTGCGATGGACTAGTGTAAAAACCTCAACAGACTCTCTACCCCTGTGCATAGTGTCTCATAACAGCCGGAGCTTATCCTGGTTTCTGTAAGGAGTAAACCGGTCCATCACAGCGTGCCTTCCAGTATTTTAACGGGTACCTATTCCTAGTGCTGGGTGGTAGAGAGGTGGTTGGTTGTTCATCCTTCAAGTTCGAAGATGACCATGACTTCATAATGACTTCATATCAGATCTGTGATCCTTGGCTGTGGGTCCGGAGGCGGCTAATGATTCCAATCTGAGCCCAAAATGCTCACCCACACACAGAACATGTGTGGGTGGGTGCTGCGATGGAAGTGGAAAAAAAGTGTTAGAGAGGTACACTTGTGGGTAAGACCTTGCTCTTGGGTCTCAGCATGGTGGAATCTAACAGGGATTTAAACCTACATCCTGATGATGAGTTATAGCCATGCTAAAAAAAAAAAAAATCTTATCAAAAATTTCAAAATCATGTCAGCAAAGCTTAACAGAAATATTCTGGATGACTGCTGTTGTTCGGAAAAGTCTTTCAGGGAGAAACTTGGCGAAGGAAAATATCTCCGCAGCTGCTCGGAGGAGCCCAGTGAGTGCATGAACTGCACAAAGAGTAAAATCTGCCCTTATGGAAACATATATCTGTAATTGATTGCCTTGAAGGCTTTTGCTTTGAAATGTTGACATTCTGGCTTTTCATTGAACGTAATTCATGACTCTTTTATTGCCAGCGTTCCTTGTCATTACTGCACACAAGTTGCTTTAATTTCTTGGCATGAGAAGGACTTTCGAATCTCCAACCCTGCAGACTATGAGTAATAATGAATATCCTCGCAATATCCACGGAGCCTGAAGCGAATAGTTGTTTTAGTATGTACTACACAGGAACATAAAATCCGAACGAATTCACGATTGTTATGGTTCATTTTGTAGCATATTTTTACCCGTTACAGAGACAGGTGAGCAGATGAGTGCCATGCACTCTGATGGCAGTGACATGCATTCAGGGGTTGCCAAGGAGGCATGAACGCTGGACAGCTCACCATGGCCATCACAGAGCAGAAACACGCTGATCGAACCTTAGGATCAGTGGTCCAGTACCGTTACCACCAGTCCACCACTGCCCCTAGTGCGCTGATCACTGATCCTAAGGGTGGAGGTTCAAGGCCCACTCTCCACGGGTTGTCACTGTCTGCACAATGCGGCTAACTGGGTTATCAAAGGCCGACCATGTCGCTCACTGTCTGTGGTGAGAAGTTCATGTAAAAGAACCATTGCTGACTTTCGACAAGAGTAACTGCATAGCTGTCAGCGTGGTTCTGCCCTGCGATGGCCTGGCGAGCCGTCCAGGGTGTACTCTGCCCTCTCACGGAGTCGGCTGGGATGGACACCAGCCTTCCCACGACCCTAATTAGGATTAAGTGGTTATAGAAAAAAAAAAAGTTAATCATAAAATATAATAAATATTTTTGGCTTTTTCCCTTTTACTCGTGAGTCGCCACAGCGAATCATCTGATTCGCACATTTGATTTGGCAGAGGTATAGACAGTGAGAGACATGGCCCGCCTTTGATAAACCAGTTAGCTGCACTGGGGGGGACAGTGACAACCTTGTGGAGAGTGGGACTCGAACCCCCAACCTTTGGATCAGTGATCCAGCGCCCTATACCACTAGACCACCACTGCCCCTAATATTTGTCAGCTGGCATGTGTTATTAATTTTACTGTTTGAATCAAATATAAAAATTATTTATTTCAATAAAGAACAGCAGAATTTGCATCTGTCCCGTTCAGAAACAGGGTGGAGCTCTACGGTAAGGCGGTGCTTTGCTGTGTAGTTTGGTGGATCGTGTCTTTCACAATCTGCGCTGGTATTCAATGCAAATATTCTCTTTTTCTTTCATAGTGGCTCACTGGACCGGTGCTTATCCCCGGTTCCCATAGCGTAAAGCGACCAGGAGTTCAACTCCTCCTGGATGGGACACTAGTCCATCACAGGTTACCTTCCCAGTATATTTTTACTGGTTCCCATTTATACTGCTGGGTGAACAGAGGCACACTCATGGTTGAGACCTTGCCCAGGGGTCTTAGCACAGTGGGGGTCTCACTGGGATTTGAACACACAACCACCCGATCATGAGTGCTGTACCCTAACCACTATGCCATCGACTCCAGCAAAACCGGATTATATTCTCTCTCTCGTTTCATAATGTTGATAATATATAAAATGTATTTTTGTAACGTGTTTAGGCTGCAGATTAATCATAAAACCAGTAAAAAGTTCCTCAGTGAGGCAAACAGTATCTCTGACTCATATGCAGAGGGTGCTATTGAGCCCACAGATTCTCATGAAACCCACAATCTTTTTCATTTCTTGTTATATTTCCTTCGCAGTCCGCCTTATCAAAATGGAAGATCACATTTCCAAGCTGAGAAAATTCACAAATCTGGACTTTCAATCAAAACAAGAGGTGAAAAATGAAGGAACACAACGCAGTTGAAATAAATTTTAACTTCAAATGAAATAGGCATCACATGTTTGTACAAAGAAGGCAGATATGAAATATAAAATATAAAACCCAACACAGTGTCTGAAAATCATTTAATTTATTTTAAAAGGTACTTAAGGTACTAAAATAGAAGGAAATGATATGGGACTGAATTACACCACACATCACACACGTCATACTAACAGTGTGGGCAGCCGTGTCATTGTTTCTGTCTTTGGTATTGATTTGACATTTGTTGTCAATCAAATGACGAATAATATTCTCTTAGTATACAATGTGCAAAAACATCAAGAAAAAGCAAATAAATTCAAAATTTCTATAGTTTATTTTTACAGATTTTATCCAAGAAAGTGGCAGACCAGGTGAGCGCCGTCAAGTCCAAGTAGAGACGTTGTGTAGTTTTGATTTTTAAAGACGAAGACAATCAGAATTTTAGTATCTACTACAAAGAAGCAAATAAACTGCACTTTATAACAGTTTGCTTTTAAATTCATCGTTTTAGGATGTACTACACAGAAACAGAAGAAAAGCAAAACTAAAGATAAGTTCATCAGAGCCCCAACACACACACTTGAGGTCCTCCCCTCCGGTCTGAAGACATGCAAAAAACTGTGGAAGGACACCACAGTGCCCAGAGGGAACCCATGCTAGCACAAAGAGAGCATGCAAACTCCACACAGAAATGCCCGAGCCCGAGACTCAAACCCAGGACCTTCTTGCTGTGAGGTGGACACAACTGTTTTAAGTTTGCATCTTCTCTGCGTGTTTCCTCTGGGTGCTCCCGCAGTGGTTTTCTCCCAGTTTTTGTTCATGTCTTCAGACTGTTGGAAGATACCCAGAGGAAACCCATGCAAGCACAGGGACTCAAAGTCATGACCATCTTGCAGAGAAGTGGATGTGCTAACCACTACACCATTGCACCATCCTTTCCCCCAACCAGAAACCAGAAAATGCAATGTTAGTATTTATATGATAAACGTTATATGATAAATAGATAATATTTTTTGTCCTCAGATAGAGAACCAATAAGATTGCACCATTCCCATGTAGCATACATTAATTTCTGAGATCTTAACCCAACCAATCAGATCATGTCCTTCCAGTTTAACATTTAATAAACTGGAATAACTGAACACCTCGGGGGGGGGGGGGGTCAGACTTCTGTGGTGAAGGGAATATATTTGGTAAAGAAATTGCGAA
>CM045743.1:40515142-40535142 GCA_024760905.1 Plotosus lineatus | reverse complement strand
CACTTCTGGCATCAGTCAATACATTTCCCTCTCTGTCCTTTATCACTCTAACTTGCTGCACGTCCTTCCCATCTCTATTTCTCTGCTGTGCCAACCTATCATACAAGTCATCATACGCCCTCTGTTTGGCCTTTGACACCGCTACATTCGCCTTACGCTGTGTCTCCCTGTACTCCTGTTTTCTCTCTTCGGTCCTCTCTATGTCCCACTTCTTCTTAGCTAATCTCTTCTTTTGTACACACTCCTGCACTTCCTCATTCCACCACCGAGTCTCCTTATCACCTCTCCTTCCAGATGACACCAAGTATTCTCCTACCAGTCTCCCTGATCACATTAGCTGTAGTTGTCCAGTCATCTGGAAGCACTTCCTGACCACCCAAAGCCTGTTTCAACTCCTCCTTGAAGACAACCCGACACTCTTCCTTTTTCAGCTTCCAACACTTTGTCTTCTGCTCTGCCTTTGCCTTCTTCACCTTCCTCACCATCAGCATCATCCTGCACACCACCATCCTATGCTGTTTGGCAACACTCTCACCCACTACTACTTTGCAGTCACTGACTTCCTTTAAATTACATCGCCTCCACAAGATGTAGTCTACCTGTGTGCTCCTACCTCCACTTTTATAAGTCACCCTATGCTCCTCTCTCTTCTGGAAGAAAGTATTCACCACAGCCATTTCCATCCTTTTTGCAAAATCTACCAACATCTGTCCTTCTGCGTTCCTGTCCTGGATACCAAACCTGCCCATCACTTCCTCGTCCCCTCTGTTTCCTGCACCAACATGTCCATTGAAGTCTGCACCAATGACCACTCTTTCACCTCTGGGGTTACTCTGCATCACTTCATCTAACTCACTCCAGAATCTCTCCTTCTCTTCTCGCTCACATCCTGTCTGTGGGGCATAAGCACTAACAACCTTGACCATCACACCTTCAATTTCTAACTTGAGACTCATCACTCTGTCTAACACTCTTTTCACTTCTAGAACATTCCTGGCAAACTCCTCCTTCAAGATGACTCCTACTCCATTTCTCTTCCCATCCACACCATGATAAAACAGCTTAAACCCTGCTCCTATGCTTCTAGCCTTGTTACCTTTCCACCTGGTCTCCTGAACACACAGTATGTCCACCTTCCTACATCATGTCAGCCAGCTCTCTACCTTTTCCTGCCATTGTTCCAACATTCAAAGTCCCTGCTTTTAGTTCTAGATGCCTGCCTTTCCTCTTCTCTCTCTGCCTACGGACACGCCTCCTGCCTCTCCTTCTTCGACGTCTTCGACCAACAGTAGTCCAATTTCCACCAGCACCCTGTTGGTTGACAGCACTGATGGCGGTCGTTGTTAACCCGGGCCTCGACCGATCCGGTATGAATTTTTACACTCGCATGTTTTATTTGGCATTTGTTTTACGCCGGATGCCCTTCCTGATGTAACCCTCTGAATTTATCCGGGCTTGGGACCGGCGTGAGGGAAATGTATATCCCGATGCTTTTGGCAGCTTCTAGGCACCATGCACTGATTATGGCTGGTCGTTTAATGCGTCTTCAGTATCAGCAGTGTATTTGATTATTTCCCTTCAGTATAAATGAATGAATGTACACAAGCTGTATTTACAATAGATTTAAATCTGGGCTCTCGGACCGCTTCAGAAAGTTCGTTGTCGAAACACATTTGCAAAACAAAATACTTTCCCAGAACATGATACATGTGCTCTACGACTTCTGAAGTTGTCATAATATTGAAATGATTAAAAGTGGTTCTGACATCACAAGTTACGAGGCAACAATACTGGGTGATGGGCCTTTAAAGTAAAAAGTTATAAGTCATTCTGCATAGAGATGCCAAGTACTTTGCACTGAGACATTGGGGGTGGGGGGGGGGGGGCTTAACATAATAATAATAATAATAATAATAATAATAATAATAATAATAATAATAAGTGACTGAATAAGAGATAGCACATTGGTACAGTGTTCAGCACTTCCACCTCACAGCAAGATGGTGGAATCTGCATGATCTTCCAGTGCTTGCGTGGGTCTCCTCCAGGTACTCTTCTGTTTCCTCCTACTTTCCAAAAACATGCACAGTAGGCTAACTGGCTGTTTAAAATCGCCTCAAGGTGTGAGCGTGAATTGTTGTGTGTGTGTGTGTGTGTGTGCTGGCCTTGCGATGTCCTGGCGAGCTGTCCAGGGTGCACCAGGCTCACCGTGACCCAAATTAGGATTAAGCGGTTTATCAAATAAATGCAGGAACGAATGAACGAATAAATGATTGAGTAAAATGTAAATTAATAAAATGTTTGTTAGAGCAATAAATGATTTACTTGAGATTAATTTTCAGTACGTGGAATGAATTATCTGTGGTCATGGAGAGTGTAGTACAGAAGTGAAGGAGAGAGTTCAGTCAGAGTGGAAAGGGTGACGATAAGATGATTGGATGGAGTGATTTTAGATGGAAGTTTATCTGCTAGGAGGAAGCTGAATCTCCATAATACAGTACTGTACCCATAATGCTTTTCGTGTGCCTTCGACCCATTGTTCAACACACACATGGAGGAGAGTTGGACTGTTGGTTTGTGAGTTTCGAGAGTTTTTCGAGTGTGCTTATTGCAGAGTTATTTTTCGTTATTAATCATGAGCCCCAAGAAAGTGATTCCCAGTGAGACTGAAAAGAAGAAGCGGGCTCCGTTATCAATAAAAGTAAAACAGGAGATGATAAAAAAAAAGAAAGTGGGATTCGGTTGAGTGAAATCGCATAGGAGTATGGCCGAAACCCCTCTACAATCGGGACGATATAGAAGCAGAAGGAGGCATTAAAAGCAGAGATACAGTGACAGAGGCGATTATTTCAGAAAAGCAACCGCCATATTTAAGGACCTCGTGAAGGAGGGTGAGGGTTATTCAGACCAGCATCCCCCGGACTTTAAAGCATTGCATGGGTGGTTCGAGAGATTTAAACAAGGTAAATGATTTTCTTTTACTTTTAACACATATTTCATACAAAATACTTTTATAATTTTTAAATTGTTTATGGGGTAGTATTGGGATCCTTGGAACGAATCACACGTTTTTTTTTTTTTTTTTAACAACAACTCTTTATTGTCAAAGTACATTACATACATTGAAATTTGCTTTGTGCGCTAGGCACCTGTCGCCACTGTGCAGCACCAGTTATTGCGTTGTTCTATCCTTTTGATGCTGAGCGCCAAGCAGGAAGCAACAATTGCCAAATTTTAATGTCTTATGGTATGACGCGGCCGGATTCGAACTCCGACCTACCGGAGGATAAAGCGGACGCTCTACCAACTGAGCTAAATCCCCGGTTTTACATGTAAAATGCGGTTCAACTTACGAAAAATGCAGGTTACGAAAAAGGTGCTGGAACGGATTAATTTCGTAAAGTGAGGCACCACTGTATGCTAATCAGCTTAGTAATATTTAGTATTACTATTACGTAGTAATATTTTGCATTTAGTATAGTGATATTTAGCATGGAGTTGGGTCTGGCGCCCTTAAAGGTGTACAGCTTGAACAAGTCGCCGGACTATCGCAGACCACCATTCACATCGCAGGCTCAATTTGATATAGAAAATTAGCCTAATGTGCACACCCTTGGATTACAAGAGGGAACCATAGTACCCAGAAGAAACTCACACCAACACGGGAAGAACATCCAAAATCTACACAGAAAACACCTGGGACTTGAACCCAAGACCTTCTTACCATGTTATGGACTTGCTAAGCACTACAACACCATGCCACGCTTAAAAACAGGCACGGAAATAAGGATTGTGCCATTCTACAAACAATGGTTCCGACTGCTCAAGACCGTCAGCTTGTCTCTAGGGAGGCGACATGAAAAACCACATGGTTGAGTGTTAGGTGAGATAACATAAATACCGCCACTGTACGATTCTCTTGAGAGTTTCCTTTTATAAGCTTCATCCAGGAGACAAGCTAAACACAATAGCGTTTAATATCCGCAGCAACAGGAGGTTCCGAGTTCAGGTTAAACAAGACGTGAAGGCAAAGTGGAAAGATGGAAATAAGAGACAGGAATGGAAACAAACCTGAACTTTTTTTTTCCGATGAGGCAGTAATAAAGGGAAAAGACTGTTAAGTGTAACAGTATGTTGAATCGTAGGCTCATACGGAGTCAATGTGGTGTAATCAAGCATGGCAGTTGTGGAATATCAGTCTGTATTGATGTAATACTTTAAACATGGCTACTGTCAGAATTGACTGCCAAGTAAAATCGAGCCAGAGAATGTATATGGGTGGAGGAACTTTCACAGTGAGCCAATAGCTTGACATTAGCATTGAATACAAAGTGTTGTGTCTTGTTTTGCCCCTAAATTACAGCTTCATTTCCAAGGTTTCCAGAACAGTCCTGGTTGACTGTCCAGGCAGACATTCTTTCATCGTAACCAACCTCAGCACACTCAAAAGCAAGGGAATTCCACCCGCCCACCCTTGATTATCCCTTGATCCCTTGTCAAGAAGGTCCTGGATTTGAGTGCTGGCCTTGGCCATTTCTTTGTGGAGGTTGCATGTTCTTTCTATGCTTGAGTGGGGTCCATCTAGGTACTCCGACTTCCTCACTCATTCATTCATACATTTTCTGTAACCGCTTAATCCTTATTAATGTCACGGGGAGGCTGGCACCCATCCCAGCTGACTCCGGGCGAGGGCAGAGTGCACCCTGGTCAGCTCACCAGGCCATCACAGTGCGGAAACATGCTGACGGCTTTGCAGCTACTCTTATCGAAAGTCAGCAATGTTTTTTTTTTTACATGAACCTCCCACCATAGGCAGTGAGAGACATGGCCGGCCTTTGATAACCCAGTTCGCTGCACTGTGGGGACAGTGACAACCCATCGAGAGTGGGGTTTGAACCTTACCTTACCTTACCTTGAACCTTGGGATCAGTGATCCAGCACCTTTACTACCAGGCCACCACTGCCCACTCTGGCTGCCTCTGACAGCCCAAAGATAGACGCATAGGGCTAATCGGCGCTTCCAATTTGAGTGTGAGTGGGAATAGCTGCTTTTTGATGGTCTGATGATCCCTTCAGGGTTTCAAGTTAAGATTGTGTAGCGTGAGATGTCTCCATGCTGCAGGACTGTAAGTTTCCACCACAGTCATGTGCAAGATATTTGCAGGAAGAGCTTTGAGAATTGGGTGGCACGTGGCATAGTGGTTAGCACATCTGCTTCACAGCAAAAAGGTCCTGGGTTTGATTCCCAGCTCTGACATTTCTGTATGGAGTATATGTGTTCCTCCCGGAGTCCACAATAAGTTAATTGGTTGTTCTAAATCACCCAATGTGAATGGTTGGCCTGGCAAGCTGTCCAGAGTCTACCCTGCCCTCTCCTGGAGTTGGCTGAAATGGGCACCAGCCTACTTGTGACCCTAATTAGTATTAAGCAGTCAGAACATGAATAAATGTCTGTCTTCCTTTCGCCTTTTTTACCTTTTACTCGGGAGTCGCCACAGCGAATCATCTGATTCGCACGTTTGATTTGGCAGAGGTTTTTACGTCGGATGCCCTTCCTGTCACAACCCTTTTTAGCAAGGGACAGAAACACGCTGACGGCTTTGCAGCTACTCTTTACGAAAGTCAGCAATGATTCTTTTACATGCCTCTCACCATAGACAGTGAGAGACATGGCCCGCCTTTGATAACCCAGTTAGCCACACTGGGGGGGACAGTGACAACCTTGTGGAGAGTGGGACTCGAACCCCCAACCTTTGGATCAGCAATCCAGCACCCTATACCACTAGACCACCACTGCCCCATATAGCATATAGAATAAATGACTTTGAGAATTATAACTGCACTGAGGGGTTGCAGTAACCTAGACAGGACTCCAATATCACAAAATACATGCATGTACATGAAGTAGGTAGGTAAAGTCTGTTGGGTTTTTACACCCGAGCCATAGCGGCTCATCAGGCCGGTGCTTATCCCCGGTTTCCATAGCGTGAAGTGACCAGGAATTCAACTCCTCCTGGATGGGACGCTAGTCCATCGCAGGTTACCTTCCCAGTATATTTTTACTGGTACCCATTTATACTGCTGGGTGAACAGAGGCACACTTGTGGTTGAGACCTTGCCCAGGCGTCTTAGCACAGTGAGGGTCTTGGTGGTATTTGAATTCACAACCTCCACGATCATGAGTGCAACACCCTAACCACTACACCACTGGCCCTACATGTACATGAAGGCAGTGCTGGTAATGGTGCTGGGTCTCTGATCCCAAGTTTGGGGGTTCAAGCACCTCTTTCAACAGGTTGCCCCCCAACCCCCCAGTACATCTAACTGGGTTATCAAAGGCCAGCCATGTCTCTCACTGTCTATGGTAAGAGACATGTAGAAGACTCATTGCAGACTTTCGTCAAGAGTAGGCTGCATACACCTGTTCAGGGTGTACTCTGCTCTCACCCAGAGTCGGCTGAGATGGGCGCCAGCCTCCCCATATATATGAAGCAAGCAATGTCTCACTCACTCTCTCTTTCTTCACTATATGCAATATAAATATTAGATTGCTGCATAAATTTGCTTAAATAATTATTTTGGAAAAGAGCCTCCAGTCCTGGATGACATGGTGGCGTAGTGGTCAGCACATCCGCCTCACAACAAGAAGTCCTGGGTTCAAGTTCCAGGCTGTTTGGATGTTGTATGTTCGCCCCATGTCTGTGGGGGTTTCTTCTAGATACTCCAGTTTCCTTCCACACACACCAAAGGAATATATATTGTTGTGTCTGGGGTTGTGTCCAAGTTGGTCCTCGCATTGGTCTCACTGTATTTCTACTTCACTCGGTGTCGGCGAAGATAGGCTTCAGCCTCCCTTAGTTGAATTAGGTGGTTTGGCAAATAAGTGAGTGAGTATTTCTGTCGTCCTTTTTGTGAGGTATTTGATATCTACCCAGGGTTCTCATGTTAACGAAACCAACTTTCATGCACTTTGCCAGTCTCTCTTTCCGAGTGTTTTTACTTCAGATGTCTTTCACCCGTGCTTTAAAAAAAAAGAAAAAAGAAAAAAGAAAAAGAAAGAAACGATTGGAATGTCTTCTATAAAGCCTAATTTAGATGTGTGTGCCTGGCAATTTCAGGAGGCCACAATGAGTTGCTAAATTAAAGCCTTAAGTTGAGATCTGAATCATAATAATAACTTTTAACTCAACGTTAAAATAAACCCAAAACACGTTCCTTTGTACACAAATTGTTAGTTAGTTGTGTTTCTTGTACTCAATACAACAGAATAAAATATTTTGTTGTTGCTATTGAAAAAATGCCTGACTAAATCAATACAGACTAACAGTAATGAATAAAGTTCGGGTGAGTAGTAATTCCCTTCCCCGTGTCGGACCAAGTCCAGACTTGTTAGCTTGGATCCTTTGAATGTGAATTCAGGAGATTACACTCATTAAAATTATAAATAAAGTTAAGCTGTAGAAGCCACTTCTAAATGGTACCAACTGAGATACCGATTCCAATGTTTGAGAGCCAGTCCACCCAAGAACAAGACAAGAAACAAACAACCACAAAACCACAAGGTGCCAACAAAGACCATAATAAGACCAACACCCACACTGTTGGAGATCAAGACAAAAATTCAGACCCACACCAACAAAGACAAGACACACCAAGAGCGACTAAGACAAAAATGAGACCCACACAAAGACAAGTCTAGGTCACATACACACTAATAGACACGAGGACAAGACTCTGAAAGCAATAGAGACCAAGAAAAGACTAAGCCACACACCAGCAAGGACAAATACAAGTCTAAGACCCACACTGACAGAAATCTAGGTAAGACTAAGACCTACTCCAACAAAGACAAAACTAAGACCCACACCAGAGACAAATAAAATTCTAATACCCAAGCTGACAGAAACAAAGACAAGGCTAAGACCCACTCCAACAAAGACAAAACTAAGACCCACACCAGAGACACCAGGGTCAAATACAAGACTAAGACCCATACCAACAAAGACAAAACTAAGACTTACACCTGGGACAAAGACAAGACTAAGAACCACACGAGAGAAAAATGACAAGACTAAGACCCACTCTAACATAGACAAAACTAAGACCCACACCAGAGACAAAAACAAGACTAAGACCTGCACCATAGACAAAGACAAGATTAAGACCCACACCAGAGACAAAAACAAGACTAAGACCTGCACCATAGACAAAGACAAGATTAAGACCCATACCAACAGAGATCAAGACAAGACCTAGTCCCATACCAACAGACACCACAGCAAGGCCAAAACCCAGTCCACCAGAGACCCGTATATTAACAATCACATACTAACACAAGACTAAGACACAAGGGATAACCACGGGAACAAGAATAACATACCATACCAATGTACAGCAAATGGCAATAACTTGAATCAAGGTACATGGTAGGTTGGTCTCTAAACCAGAGAGCAAATCAAAAGACTCTTCCAGTAATACTGAGAAAATGCCATTGCCTTGTGAGCATGAGGAGACCATGATCAGGGTTCAGTGATCTACAGCTTCTGTACATATGCACACTTCTCTCTCTCTCTCTCTTTCACACACACACACACACACACACACACACACACACACACACACACACACACACACACACACACACACACACACACACACATCTGTTTTGAGTTTTCTCAGGCAGTAATCAATCACTGCTTAATAAATGTGCAGAACTGCGTCCATCAGGGTGATGAGCACTTTAGAACATCTCAAAGTGCTTCCACAGTTTCACAGTATCCCCACTGAGCATCATTTTTTTTTAAAATGTACACTATTATGGCAGCACAGTGGCACAGCGCTTAGCACATCTCCATCTCACCACAAGAAGGTCCTGGGTTCGATTCCCAGCTTAGGTTTTTCTGTGTGGAGTTTGCATGTCCTCTCCATGTTTGCGTGGGTTTCCTGCGGGTACTCAGGTTTCGTCCCACAGTCCAAAAACATGCACAGTAAGTTAATTGGCTGTTCCAAATCACCCCTAGATATGAGTGTAAATGCTGGCCCTGTGATGGCCTGGTGAGCTGTCCAGGGTGTACTCCGCCCTCACCCCACACATAGACCCCAGCCTCCCTGTGACTCTAAGTAGGATTAAGCGGTTCAGAAAATGAATAGATGAATGAATGTACTTATTACACAATGGAGCAGTACAGTAGTGTAGTCGCATTCATATCACAGTAAGAAGGTTGATTCCCACGTGTTTATGTGTAGAATTTGCATATGGGTTTCCCTTGGGTACTTCCCATTTCCTCCTATATTCTGAAGACATGCATGTTACACTAATTTTCTGCTCCAGATTGTCCCTTGGATCTGGCAAGCTGCACAGGGTGAATCCTGCCTTCGCCTCAGAATCTGCTGAGATAGACTCAAGCCTCCTTGTGACTGTTGAAGGATTGAACGGTTTGACAAGTGAGTGAGTGAGGACAAATTCTGCGCAGAAATGGACCAGACTCAATCTAAGAACCTCCTTGCTGTGAAGCAGACATGCTCATGTTTTATACAGGATTTTTTTAAGTAAATATGAAGTCAACCACTCTGCCCCAGAACAAGAAGAAAACATTCGGGGGGGGGGGGGACGACTCCGGTGGTAGAAATATTGGCGCCGCCAGTATGTTTAGTCTCTTACAGTTCCTTCACCTCAGGTACTTTACAACTGCTCTCAACTAGAGACTCATTTTTATCCTGCTGTCATGTTTATTACCTCTGACCCTTTAGCACCAAACCAGCGGGATCCCACAGGGCTGTATCTTTAGATTCAGATTTATGCATTAGCATTTTAGCATAAAATACTAGTAAAATGTCTTCTACTGTGTAATTATGACCATATCTATATATAAAAAAAACTTGCCTTTAATGAGGGATGTATGACCAAGGATTTCTCCCACTATGGCCATTATCTAGTAATTCATTCATTCTTTTACTACTGGACTCATGGGGGTTGAAGCTTATCTCAGTCTCTGGGTAAAGGCAGTCAGTCCATCGCAAGGCCAACACACAACCATTAACCCTCACACTCACACATCTCAGGGCACTGTGAAACACTCAAAGTGTAACACTGAGGATGAAACCTATCACAGCCAACAGTGGACAAAGGCAGGAAACACCCTTAACAGCTCACTATACCATCACAAGGCCAACAAACAGAACCATTCACATACACCTAGGGGCAATTTGAAAAAGCGAATTTGACTAATGTGCATGTCTGAAGGAGGAAACCAGAGTACCTCTAATTGAGATTCGACCCCAGGACCGTCTTGCTGATAATCCCGACCCCATCGCATATTCAGTATACTCGACTCTGGGTAAAGATTACCAGTCCATCTCAGGGCCAACACATGACCATTCCTTGTCACTCTCATTCACAACTCAGGACAATTTGAAACAGCCAGTTAATTTAATATGCATGTTTTCAGACTGTGGGAGGAAATTAGAGTCCCCAGAGGAAACTCTATTGGAGAACATGATATAATAACGCCACACAGAGACACCCATTACTGAGTCGAGTCAGAACCCGAACCCAGGTCCTTCTTGCTGATAATTTTGACCACATCACAGATAAAATATATATGTTTTAAAAACTGTGCTTTTATGATATAAATCTTTTTGGGGTCTATCAATCATTTGTTTATAATGAGAAAAGCTACTGCACCAGTTTCCATATTGAGAAGTTTCTTTGAGGGCGACCCTGATCTAACGTAACCACCTCCCTCCTACATGTGTCTGAGGCGGAGGAGTGGATATGAATTGGATGTGAGCAGCTTTGCACATTCTCACACACACACACACACACACACACACACACACACACACACACACACACACACACACACACACACACACACCATCTACCTGAAACACACAACACGTCGTCTGAGAACTCAGGCTTTCTTGGATTTTTTGGGAATTTTCCTCCGTGGATGTAATCTTTCATCACATGGATTAATTTTTTTTAAAAATCTGGATTACTTCATTTCATAAAATCCTGGAACGTTGCTGCACTGGTATGTTTCTAACATGTCATATCCATCAGTTGTACTGATACTTCTACTTTATACTTGGTTTGATTTAGGAGTATTTAGGGGTAAATATGAAATGACAGAAAAGATAAGCCCTTTTTTTCCAGATGTGTAATGATGACCATGTGTTTATATGTGTGTGTGTGTTTTCTCCATATAAACAGTCAGTCATATGGGATTTCTCCTCTTTCTCTCTCTCTCTCTCTCTCTCTCTCTCTCTCTCTCTCTCTCTCTCTCTCTCTCTCTCTCTCTCTCTCTCTCTCTCTCTCCCTCTCACTCTCTCTCTCTCTCTCTCGCTCTCTCTCAAATTCCTTTGTGGTCTGTTATTTCTGGCTTTTTTTTACCTTTTGCTTGATTCTTTTATCAGAAAAATGTTTTTTTTTTTCTGAATAGTAAATTTAAATAGTACAGGAAATATACTGACAGCAATGAAAATAATAATAATAATAATAAAATAATAATAATAATAGCTACTACAGTGTTAATAAAGCAACACATCAATTTGCTAAAATGTGAAGATCCCCTAATTTAATTACTCATTTGCCAAGCTACTTAATCCTATCAGGTTACAGGGAGGCTGGAGCCCATCTCAGCCGACTCTGTGTGAAGGAGAGGTACACTCTGAAAGTCTCACTAAACACACATACACAGCCATTTACACTCACAATTAAAGACCATTTGGAACAGTCAGTTGGCCTCGTGTGCATATCTTCGGACTGTTGGAGGAAACAGGAGAACCCGGAGGAAACCCATACAAGCACAAGCCTGGGACCCAATCCCAGGACCTTCTCACTTCAAGGTAGACGAATTAATTAGCATGACAGCTCGTTATGTTTTGAATTGGGTGTGACAGCAGGGAAAGTCATTTGGACCAGGGTTGGGAAGCCCTGTTATAAAGTATGAGTTAAGTAATATACAGTAGTTGCATGTGGAAAAAAATCCACAAAAACAAATGAATTTTGTGATATGAATCATATGTGAAACTGAATTAGTCTTGTGAAAAGAATCACATGTGAAAGCAGATGTTTCAGATAAATATTCATTCATTCATTTTCCGAACTGCTTAATCCTAATTAGGGTCGCAGGGAGACTCACGCCGGTCTCAGCCAACTCTGGGTCAGGGTGGCATACACCCTGGACAGCTTTCCAGGCCATCACAGTCCAAATGAACAGATAAATAAATAAGTAGGTTAGATTTAGTAAATAAAGCTGTGTGGGGTGTGTGTGTGTGTGTGTATGTGTGTGTGTGTGTGTGGGGGGGGTAGGTGTGTGTGTGCATGGGGGGTGTGGGGGTGTGGGGGTGTGAGTATGTGGGTGTGTATGTGGGTTTGTGTGTGGGAGTATGTGTGTGGCGTGTGGGGGTGTGGGGAGGGCTGTGTGTGTGTGTGTGGGGGTGCTTGGGCGTGTGTGGGGGTATGTATGTGGGGTGTGTGGCTTTGTTTGTTTGTGTGTGTGTGTGTGTGTGTGTGTGTGTGTGTGTGTGTGTGTGTGTGTGTGTGTGTGTGTGTGTGTGTGTGTGTGTGTGTGTGTGTGTGTGTGCTTATATGCTTGTCTGACCCCATGTTCATTCTCCAGACAACTGGCTGTACCCAGTTGCCATGTGCCGGAGCATGTTATTATCATTACATGAGAAAAAACTATCACATGTGATGATGATAACATGCTCTGGCACATGTGTAGGTGGGATTGAAACATGTTTACATGTGGAGTAAATACCACACGCGTTTATTCATCTATGTATTTTTTTAACAATTATCTCCAAAAACTTTCTGTGCACTGCAGTGTTATGAAACCCCATGTAGGATTCATGGCGGTGATATGACAGTGTTTCTCCTCCTACTGCAGCTCTTCAGTGATGGATGCGCGTCGATGCAGGATCTGAAGTAGACTGGATGTGAGAGCCCTGCTCCATGATGCACATTGCATGCGGACGCTTGCGCTGCCTGCGCGCCCGATTCCTAGCACTCATGCTGTTTTTGCTCGAGGCTATGGGATACGGGAACGATGCGTGTCCTGCACCGTGCGTGTGCCACATTCCTACAGAGGTGCACTGCACGTTTCGGTCTCTGAGTGACATTCCCAGCGGGGTACAGCCAGCCGTGATGAGAATGAACCTGGGGTGAGACGAACACACACACACACACACACACACACACACACACACACACACACACACACACACACACACACACACACACAGAGAGAGAGAGAGAGAGAGAGAGAGAGAGAGAGCTTTATTTCCTAAGTCTAACCTATCCATTTATTTATCTATCCATCGATTTATTTTCCAAGCCACTTAACCCTACTAGGGTCATGAGGAGGTTGGAGTCTGTCTTAGCTGACTACTGGCAAAGGCTGGGTATACACTGAACACCTCAGCAGTCCATTGCAGAACCTGCATACATACAATCACTCACACCTGGGGCAATTTGAAACAGCCAAGTAGTCTAATGTGCACATGTTTGGACTGTGGGAGGAAAACCCGGAGTACCCCGAGGAAACCAAAACAAGCAGGAAGAGATCGTACAAACCGCACTCAGGAACACCCTCGCCAAGCCCGGCACTTGAAGCCCAGACCTTCTTGCTATAAGACGAAAGTGTTAAACACGACGCCACCGCGTTTTTTTGTTGGTGGGGGTGGGACAGGGAGATGTCCCCCATGAGGAGAGGAATACCATACATCTTTAATGTAATGTACTCTCCTACAATAATTCATTCATTCATTCAGTCATTCATTTTCTGAACAGCTTAATCCCAATTAGGATTAGGGGAGGCTGGCACCCATCTCTGGCCGAGCGTAGACTACGCCCCGCACAGCTTACCTCGCCATTCGACTGGACAGAAACACGCTGACGGCTATGCAGCTGCTCTTGACGAAAGTCAGCAATGGTTCTTTTACATGAATTTCCCACCATAGACAGTAGGAGACATATCCGGCCTTTGATAACCCAGTTAGCTGAGCTGAGGGGACAGCAGTGACAACCTGGTGTTCATGGGGCGAGGATCAGTAATCCAGCATCTTACCACTGGGCTACCACCAGGCTGCCACCAGGCCACCACTGCCCTCCTACAATAATATATCATCCAACTTCTTCATCCATCTGTGCTTTCATACGTCCACTTGAACCTGAATATTTCGGGTAATTAAAAAGTAATTAATAGACTGTATGCATGTTGCTTTGTTTGTCTTTTCAGGTACAATAGACTAACAGTCCTAAAGGAACACGAATTGTCAGGTCTGGGAAGCTTGGAGTTGTTAATGTTGCACAGTAACACCATCCAAACCATTGAGGACAGAGCATTCAGCGACCTCAAGGCTGTGCAGGTAAACAATCGTTTTTAATCCCGTATGAGTGTCTTCTTCTTCTTCTTTTCCTTTCCGCTGTTCCCTTCAGGGGTCGCCACAGCGAATCATCTGCCTCCATCTCACCCTATCCTCTGCATCTTCTAGTCTTACACCAACTGCCTTCATGTCCTCCTTCACCACGTCCATAAATTGTCTCTTTGGTCTTCCTCTAGGCCTTCTGCCTGGTAGTTCCAACCCCAGAATCCTATGACCAATGTACTCACTATCCCTCCTCTGTACATGTCCAAACCATCTCAATCGAGCCTCTCTGATTTTGTCTCCAAAACGTCTTACATATGCTGTCCCTCTGATGTGCTCATTCCTAATCCATCCATCCTCGTTACTCCCAAAGAGAACCTCAACATTTTCATCTCTGCTACCTCCAGCTCTGCCTCCTGTCTTTTCCCCAGGGGGACTGTTTCTAAACACCGTCTTGTACACTTTTCCTTTCATTCTTGATTGTTGAGCCTAAGTAGTTAAAATCCGCCACTTCCCTTACACATGTATTCTGTCTAACTGAGGCTAACCTTCATTCCCCTCCTTTCCAGGGCATACCTCCACCTCTTTAGGTTTTCCTGCACTTGTTCTCTGCTCTCACTGCAGATCACAATGTCATCTGCAAACATCATAGTCCATGGGGATTCTTGTCTAACCTCATCTGTCAGCCTGTCCATCACCATAGCAAACAAGAAGGGGCTCAGAGCTGACCCTTGATGCAGTCCTACCTCCACCTTGAACTCTTCTGTCACACCGACAGCACACCTCACCACTGTCTTACATCTCTCATACATGTCCTGCATCACTCTAACATACCTCTCTGCCACTCCAGACTTCCTCATGCAATACCACAGTTCCTCTCTCGGCACCGTCATATGCTTTCTCCAGCTCCACAAAGGCACAATGCAGCTCCTTCTGACCTTCTCTGTACTTCTCCAATAACATCCTCAAGGCAAACACTGCATCTGTGGTGCTCTTTCTTGGCATGAAACCAAACTGTTGTTCACAAATGCTGACCTCTGCCCTTAGTCTCGCTTCCACTATTCTTTCCCATAACTTCATCGTATGGTTTGTCAACTTTATCCCTCTGTAGTTGCCACAACTCTGCACATCTCCCTTGTTCTTAAAAATGGGCACCATCGCACTTCTTCTCCATTCCTCTGGCATCCTCTCACTCTCTAAGACCTTGTTGAATGTTTTTGTCAGGAAATCTACTGCTACCTATCCTAGACACTTCCATACCTCCTCTGGTATGTCATCAGTCCAACTGCCTTTCCATTCTTCATCCTCTTCAGTGCCCTCCTCACTTCACCCTTACTAATCCTGCTACTTCCTGGTCCTCAACAGTCACCTCTTCTACTCTTTTTTCTCTCTCATTTTCCTCATTCATCAGCTCTTCAAAGTACTCTTTCCATCTTCCCAGCACACTTCTGGCATCAGTCAATACATTTCCCTCTCTGTCCTTAATCACTCTAACTTGCTGCACGTCCTTTCTCTGCTGTGCCAACCAGTATAAATCATTTTCTCCCTCTTTACTTTCCAACCGAACATACAAGTCATCATACGCCCTCTGTTTGGCCTTTGACACCGCTACTTTCGCCTTACACTGTCTCCCTGTACTCCTATTTACTCTCTTCGGTCCTCTCTATGTCCCACTTCTTCTTAGCTAACCTCTTCTTTTGTACACACTCCTGCACTTCCTAATTCCACCACCAAGTCTCCTTATCTCCTCTCCTTCCAGATGACACACCAAGTATTCTCCTACCCGTCTCCATGATCACATTAGCTGTAGTTGTCCAGTCATCTGGAAGCACTTCCTGACCACCCAAAGCCTGTTTCAACTCCTCCTTGAAGACAACACAACACTCCTCCTTTTTCAGCTTCCACCACTTTGTCTTCTGCTCTGCCTTTGCCTTCTTCACCTTCCTCACCATCAGCATCATCCTGCACACTACCATCCTATGCTGTTTGGCAACACTCTCGCCCACTGTTACTTTGCAGTCACTGACTTCCTTCAAATTACATCGCCTGCACAAGATGTAGTCTACCTGTGTGCTCCTATCTCCGCTTTTATAAGTCACCCTATGCTCCTGTCTCTTTTGGAAGAAAGTATTCACCACAGCCATTTCCATAATTTTTGCAAAATCTACCAACATCTGTCCTTCTACATTCCTGTCCTGGATACCAAACCTGCTCATCACTTCCTCGTACCCTCTGTTGCCTGCACCAACATGTCCGTTGAAGTCTGCACCAATGACCACTCTTTCACCTCTGGGGGTACTCTGCATCACTTCATCTAACTCACTCCAGAATCTCTCCTTCTCTTCTAGCTCACATCCTGTCTGTGGGGCATAAGCACTAACAACATTGAACATCACACCTTCAATTTCTAACTTGAGACTCATCACTCTGTCTGACACTCTTTTCACTTCTAGAACATTCCTGACAAACTCCTCCTTCAAGATGACTCTTACTCCATTTCTCTTCCCATCCACACCATGAAAAAAAAGTTTAAACCCTGCTCCTAAGCTTCGAGCCTTGCTACCTTTCCACCTGGTCTCCTGAACACACAGTATGTCCACCTTCCCCCTCTGTATCATATCAGCCAGCACTCTACTTTTTCCTGTCATAGTTCCAACATTCAAAGTCACTACTTTCAGTCCTAGACTCATGCATTTCGTCTTCTCTCTCTGCCTACGGACACGCCTCCCGCCTCTCCTTCTTCGACGTCTTCGACCAACAGTAGTCCAATTTCCACCAGCACCCTGTTGGTTAACAGCACTGATGGCGGTCGTTGTTAACCCGGGCCTCGACCGATCTGGTATGAAATTCTTTGTTGTGACTCGTATATTTTATTTTGCATTTGTTTTATGCCGACTGCCCTTCCTGACTCAACCCTCTGCATTTATCCGGGCTTGGGACCGGCGTGAGGGAGAGACACTGGCTTGTTCCCCTCCCTCACGGCTGCATTGCATGAGTGTGATGTGCTGAAACACTGACGCTTCAGTCGTGTAACATATATGCGGCTCAGCTGTTTGGTCACCAAGCCTCTACAAATACAAACACAAATAAATCTTTGTGCAGGAACAAAACACTTTGACCACAGTCTGTTTGTTTCCAAATCAAGCTCAGCATGGCGAATGATGGTCACATGCTAAAGTGAAGCAGATGAAAGGAAATTAAATTTGCCAATATGGCCTTTGCATTAATTATTCATTATTTTATTGCTTATTGTATCTTCACGGGCTCACAGTGGCGTAGTGGTTATCATGTCCGCATCAAAGCCGGAGGGCCTGGATTACATTTACGGGCTTCGGCACTTCTGAGTGAGGTTTGCGTGTCAAATTGCCTCTAGTTGTGACTGTGAGAGTGAATATTTGTGTGTGCGTTAGCCCTGCGATGGCCTGGCAAGCTGTCCGGGTTGCATCCCACTTTCGCTCAGAGTCAACTGAGATGGCCTCCCTGCACCCTGATTGGAATTAAGCAGCTTAGAAAGTGAACAAATGAATCAATCAGTAGTCTTTTCCAAGCCTATATTTTGTGTGTGTGTGTGTGTGTGTGTGTGTGTGTGTGTGTGTGTGTGTGTGTGTGTGTGTGTGTGTGTGTGTTTCCTCTGGGCACTCCAGTTTCCGTCAACAGTGCAAACACATTCACATAAGGCAAATTGGTTGTTCCAAATTGACCCTAGGTGTGAATGGATGTGTGTGTGTGTTGGTGATTCAATGGTCTGACTAACTTTAGGCTGTACATTGCCTTCAGCCAGTCACTTTCTGTGACTCTAGTAGGACTTTTTTAAGCAGTACTGCAAATGAATGGCATCTTCTCATGCAAGCTTTTTTTTATTTTGCCTTTGTTTGTTTTATTACAAATCAGTTCTATGGTTTGTATTTCCTATCCCTGATTTTTCTGGCAACCTTTTTTTACCTTTCGTGTGAACAACACGGAAGGTATTGTAACCTCAGACCTACTATGACTTTGTTCTGAAGGAAATTATGTGTGTGTGTTTTTCTATCTGCAGTGCACGAGTGCACACTCGGTCCTAATAAGTTACCTTTCACCTGAGCTATATATTATTCATGTTAATGAATAACTTGAATCACTGTAGGTTAATTGGCCATTCTAAATTAGGGACTACAGATGGAAGCTAGTTATAAGATGTATGATGTAATGATGTAAGATGTATGATATATGATGTGAGGCGACCTTGAGTGCTGAGAAAGGCGCCATATAAATAAAATGTATTATTATTATTATTATTATTATGTTATTATCACTAGACATTTTAGTAATATTACAATAGTCTTTACATTGTATAGACAGGACCATTCCGATAAATATTACACCAGGATCAAATTAAATAATTAAAAGTTTAACTTTGTCTCCCGGTTAGATTGAGCATGCGTGTTTCCGAAGTGGTACATTTTTAAATTTGAATTTCTCCACTATTGGCCTACTAACTAATGTCAACTGTCATGAGAGTCAAAATGTTATCAGTAGTATTCGCATAAACCGGTGCTTCTCAATTATTTTCTGAGGCGCCCCCCAGGAAAAAAAAAAACATTTCACGCCTTACTCCCCCACCACCACCACCGCCCCGCGAGCGACTATAAATAGTATTATTTGTCTACAAAATTGTTATTAGTACACCTCTACATAACATAGTATCTTTATTAACATTAAAAACAATAAAGAAATATCGTTCAACTTACAATAAAGAAAAACTTCATTAACATTGTTTTTTAATCTGTAATAGAAAAAATTTAAAGTGCACCAATGTGCCTAAAATAAAAAGAACATCCTTATTTAAACTCATTCAACTTATTTATGTATTAATATCGCTGTCTCTCTCCACCTTTCTCTTCGTTCCTGTTAGAAATTTTTGCTTGTTGTTTCTTGAGGGGTTGTTTACTGCACTTGATATTGTTTGCTCGTGCGAAAAACCGCTACACCACAGCACGACAATGAGAGCGCCACTGCCAACTAGTGGAGAGGAGGTGCAATTACACTCAATTCTCGTACACAATTCCAGAAAGGCATCACACCGCGACCCCGCCTGGCATCATACCGCACCCTCCCCTTGGGGGGCGCACCCCCACTATTTGAGAAGCACTGGCATAAACCCTTCTTTAGGTAGCACAACACAGCCTAACATTAGGTCCTATTATACTATTGACAACAAGGATCTGACATTATTATTATTTTAATATACTGAATTAATCCTGCAAGGGAAATTATTGCCTCTGCATTTAACCCATCCAAGGTGAGCACACACACACACACACACACACACACTGTGAGCCGACACACATTCTTGGAGCACCACAGTTTTTCTGCTGGTCCAGGAATTGAACCAGAAACCTTTTGGTCTCAAAATCACTTTGCTAACCATTAGGCCATAACTTCCTCATATGCCCCAGTCGAAAGATCAGTAAACGTGCATGTTCGCTCGACCAGTTATTTTAAAACCTCAGTGGTATGAACTACATGAGGGTAATTTGTACTTATATCTGAATGCCACATGTAATAAAACACCTTCAGTATTTCTAATGTAACTTTGTGTGTGTGTGTGTGTGTGTGTGTGTGTGTGTGTGTGTGTGTGTGTGTGT
>CM045743.1:40480142-40510142 GCA_024760905.1 Plotosus lineatus | reverse complement strand
CAACCTTCTGTACAATGGATACTACCAGACCACACCATTATTGAGCAGTCAGTAGGAAACAGGAAACTTTACCCAAATGGAACTTTAGCCATACATCCCCTGAATCAAAGAGACAGGGGTTTCTACAGATGCTTAGCTGCTAACCATCTTGGAATAGATGTATTAGCCTCACTAGTAAACGTCTCTAGTGATGGGTCAAAAATTGTGACACTGACCAGTGTAGATGGGTCTGGTGATGACATACAGCTGGCAATAGACGAAAGCCACATGTTCTACAGTGAAAGCCTTTCAGGTAGCGTTAGCCAGGAATCAAGGACAATTACTTCAGATAGGCCACACCCCAGGCTCAGGCCATCACTTCGCCGTGGAGTAACAACACGTAGAAGAGGAGATAGTAGACATACTGGATGGTCCAGAAGAGTGCTTGATAAAGCATCCAAAAGGGTAGACCCTGATAGATTAGTAGAATATCTCAAGAGATCTCAAAACAGGAAAACTTTACGGGATAAAGCTAATGAAGGACGTTCTGTTGATGATGAGACAGGTTCAGGGAATGGAGTCCTTGAAGGTGATGTTTCCATGCCAAATCAAACAATCTTAACTACAGAAAATACAGAAAATATCTATACTAGTGTTATGACAACCTATCCGCTGAATGAGGATGATGACAATAAGGTGACTGGAATTACAGTGGTACTAAGAGATGATCTAAACAGTGTTGGACCAACAACTACAGCAGAAAACATGAGAACAGTCACAACAGTTTCCTACTCTGATACAGATGCCAGCCCACTGGTGTTACCAACTATTTCTCTGAACCATTATGAATTTCAAAAAGATGAGACGACTCCTTTAATAACCACCCTCGTTTCTCAAGTTAATCCCACTCATAGCAAATCCTTCAGTTTAGAAAGTGGCATAAATGCACCATTTAATGTAACCTTTCCAGCTACTGAGACCATGGAAGAAAGTGAACTTCAGTTTTCTGGGGATATGCCAGTGTCTGTAACTGAGGAACTTCCACATGTCAGCTCCCAGAGCCATAATATGACATTAATGCTAGACCAACCAACACAAAAGGTTCACCCAGTAGTCCACACGTCTACAGACCCTGACAGGCAAACCACTTTTACAGTGGTCACTACAACAGAACAAGAGCAAGATGGGATCACATTTCATACTACCCAAAAAATCATGTCTCCTCATCTTCCTCCTGGATCCACCATCATCACTCAACAGAAAATGCACATTTTTCCTCCGCCTAAAAAAAGACCAGGAAGGAGGCGTAATTTTCTCAATAGGCGCAGAATTATTCGGCCAAACAAGATTGCAGACATACAGTCCTTTTTGGGGAAGTTCAAGAAGCCATCTGTAGAATATCAGACCAATGTCACTGTCCCATATACAAGAGAAGTAGTTACACCTATAGACAATGGGAAAGAAAGAATGTCTACTGTAACAGAAGACACTTTAACTAGCAGAGCACAAGTGGCAACATCTACCACAACAACCACAAAACCTCGATTTATAACTTCAGCCAAAACATCTTATAAGGCCACTACATTTAAGCACGAGAAACAGTCTAAAGCTGATAATTCCCATGAATATCTTCACTCCACAAATATCTCTGAGCAAAAACGAACACAAGATCAAATGGAAGAAGGTTCAACCACTGTTCCAACAACAGCACCAACAACATTCAGGTCTTCCAGAGTGATACATGGAAAGATACCATGGCACAGATTTTTTGGAAGCAAAGAGGGTCAGCGGGAAATTCTTAAGAGGCTTAGAAACCCATCCAAACCATCCATAAAAATAAGTAGTACAACGACAGCCAGAGCCATTACCACAACTGCACCATCAAGAGTTTTAACTGCCCTACCAACAGCTGAGTCAATGGCTGCACCAATGACCACCGTTTCTCAGGTGACACAAAGAAATCAAGTCAATTCAGAGCTATACTCTGACAACATATCAGGTGTATCACAATTCAACGAGCTGCAGAATTCTTATGAAGTCATGACTTTATTTTCAACAGTCAATCCACCTGTCAAGTACGACAAACCAACAATGACATACAAGCCAGTAACTACACTTGTACCCTTGTATGAATTCAGGGAATCTGCAGCTCCAGCATCCCACATAACATCAATTCTACCATCACTAACGACAACTAAATTGATCAATAAGGCAGGTACTGGTGAGTTCTCAGGTTCATATTCCGGGGGATCTGGCAGATTTGCTAGTAGACCTGGAAGAATCCGAAAGCCAGGTTTCCACAGACGACGTCTTAGAGGAAGAAGGCCAGCTAAAAAATCCACCACACAAGCCCCAACTCTGAAATCTTCTACATTTGAAACCACGTATTTAACATCACAGCCAACTTCCAGCACTACAAAACCCTTGTATATACCAGCTACAGAGTTTGAAAGATCCTCTATACAAACAACACATGATATAATAGACTCAGACACTGATGGATGGAGAAGCACAGCTGAAACTAACAACTTCCCTAATAGTCATTCTATACCAAGTTCACCAACAACATTAGCAACAGCCACGCCATACAACACATCACACAGAGAAACCCATAAAAACAAAGCAAGTATGAACACAAACAAAGGCAGCGCCCCAAGAGAAGATGGACATTATCAAATCCAGGCACCTGTGATTCAAGGGATAAGGCCAAAATTTACTAACAGAATCAGGGACCATCTTAAACCACCAAGAACGACTGCGTTCCCTGAGTGGATGCTAACGTTTGATGCAGTGTCTGTTCCCACAGCAGAAAACAAGAAGTTCACTTCTATTCCATCCCACAGTGATATCTCCAATGAGCTTCCAAATACTCTTGATCGCACCACAGTGTACAACACTGTATTATCAACCACCAGTGGACTTGATTCATCAACAAAGGATGTAACATCTAAGCCAAGAATTGTTGGGGGACGTGCAGCCAGTTTTACAGTTGAGTCAAACTCTGACGCTTTCCTTCCTTGTGAGGCTACAGGTAACCCTGAACCTGTCATCCGCTGGAAATGGTTTTCTGCAAGCACAGGTACCAACATTCTTATTGTTTTTACTCAAGATTTAAAATTAAAGTTTTGCATTGTATGATTAAAGCATTCACCGCCCCGTCAAAATACAAAGTCCTGCACTCTAATATTTCACTGGAAGACCTATAGTCTTGATTGCAGCGGATACTCACCATGGCATTGTTTCAACAAACTTTAGAAACATTCAGTAATTCATTCGTTCATGAATCCTACCAGTGCCATAGGGAGGTTGAAACCTCCCTCAGTGAACTCTGGGCAAAGCCAGGGTACAACTTGAACAGCTCGTTAGTCCATTGCAGGGCCAACTCACATACGCATAGGGGTAATTTGAAACAACCACTTAGCCTAATGGGCATATTTTTCAACTGTTGAAGGAAACCAGGCAACCCAAAGGAAAACCCATGCAAGCAGGAAGAGAACATATCAATCCCACACAAAAAATGTATTTGTCAAACCCAGGACTTGAACCCAGAACCTTCTTCCTTGTGAGGCAAGCCACGACATCACTGTCCCAACATCACAACATTTATCCACATCTAGAGTTGGGTTCAATTTTTATGTGCATCTTGAATTGATTACGGAAAATCGAACTACTCCAAAATTCTTCTCCAGCACATCCAAAAAGTTTTCATTAGGGTTAAAAATAAGGACTTTACTGCCAGTTCTTGTGTGATGGATTTATTAATTTTCTGTAACTGCTTAATCCTAATTAGGGTCACGGGGAGGCCGGTGCCCATCTCAGCCGACTCTGGGTGAGGGCAGAGTACACTCTGAACAACTCGCTAGGCCATTGCCGATCAGAAACATGCTGCTGGCTATGCAGCTGCTTTTGTTGAAAGTCAGCATTGTTTTTTTTACATGAACCTCCTGCCACAGACAGTAAGAGACATGGCCGGCCTTTGATAACCCAGTTAGCTGCACTGTGGGTGTGATGGTGATTTCTCATTCAATCCGAACAACTCTTTCAGTACAGTATTTGGGTCTGAATAATATGTTTCTATGATCAGGTGAGAAAAAGTCTACTGATGTGACAACCTGATCATTTATCGCATTCAGGTCAGCAGGTTAACTTTATCGCTCAGACATGGCTGAGCCTTGTGCTGACCAAGTGATCAAGGCTAAAGGTGGTCAAACAAAATGTGGGAGTGTGGAACTTTCTTATTGGCCAGGCAGTGTACATTTTATTTTTGGTGTTTATTGATTTTTGAACTTTGGTTTTATTTTTAGGGACTATATTGACTATTAAAGGAAAACTTGGTAAATTTGAGGTGTTCAGCAATGGAACACTGCTGATCCGGAATGCAAACGTCAAAGACCGTGGACAGTACCTTTGTCTGGCTGAAAATGCCTATGGGTTGGACAAACTCACCGTCATGCTGTCAGTGGTGGCTTATCCTTCTCGGATCATGGAAGCAAAGGTTCGAGAGATGAAAGCCCATTCTGGTGAAACTGTTGAGCTGAACTGCAAGACAGAAGGAAGGCCAGCACCTATTGTGTCATGGATTCTAGCAAACCGTACTCAAGTTAGGGGTCAAAACAAGGGTCGTGGCAGAGCAATTGTTACATCAGAAGGTACTCTGATCATCCAACAGGTGTCATTATATGATCAAGGACATTATAAGTGCATTGCAATTAATCCTGCAGGTATAGATACAGTAACTGTGCGTCTTCGGGTGGTGGCAGCTCCCCCTGGTATTTTGGAAAAAAAACAGCAGCTGGTGAGGTTAAATGTTGGGCAGAGTGTATGGATGCCCTGCACAGCACACGGGGACCCTCAACCCGTAACACACTGGGTTTTAATGGATGGGACTGTTATAATGCCACTTCAGACTAGTGGCAGGGCATATGCATATCGTAATGGTACCCTTCACTTGAATAGCCTGGATGTCACTGATAGTGGAAAATACGAATGTATTGCTACAAGTTCCACAGGGTCTGAACGGCGAGTGGTCACTCTATCTGTGGAGAAAACAGACATTGCCCCTCAAATCATTGAAACATCAGGCTGGAGATCTGAACTTGAATATGGCAGCCAACTTCGTTTGAACTGCTCTGCAACTGGCGTTCCAAAACCCCAAATTATTTGGAAACTTCCTTCCAATACTTCTGTGGACCAGTGGCACAGGTAATAAAAAAATACTGACATGCATAATCTTATAGTTATCTAAAGATGACACTTTTAATGTGAAAGAATTTGAAGAATTTTAGTTTATAGAAGTGTCTTCTTTATGGTGGCACGTTGACATGGTGTTTATCACTCCTGCCTCACCACAGGAAAGTCCTGTGCCCAGTGAGGAGGTTTCTGTGTGGAGTTTGCATGTCCTCCTCATGCTTGTTGGGCTTAGTCCTACTAGGGGATGATCTGGAACAGGCAGTTACCCTAATATCTGTGTCACACTCCACACCAAAACGCCAAAACCAAGCCTGGGGCTCAAATCCAATTGCAATGTTAACATAGCGAGAAACATACATAGAACTAACTTTTATGTTTTACCATCAAGGATCTAAACAGTCTATTTTCTTACAAAATCTCACTTTCCTTATTACAGGATGGGCAGTCGCATCCAGGTGCTCGAGAATGGAACCCTTATTATTGACTCAGTTAGCAACAAGGATGCTGGCGACTACATTTGTATCGCACGCAGCGATGCTGGAGACGACCTACAACTCATGAAAGTCTCTGTATCCATGAAGCCAGCCAAGATCGAACCCAAGTTTGTTGGGAAGAAACAAGTACCATATGGCAAGGAATTAAAAGTAGACTGCAAGGCCTCTGGAGCCCCAGTACCGGAGATTTCATGGGGCTTGCCAGATGGTACATTGGTCAACAATGCTCTTCAAGCTGATGGTGGAATAAAAAGTCGATTCAAACGTTATATATTGTTTGATAATGGAACACTGTACCTGAATGAGGTGGGAATGGATGAGGAAGGCGATTATACCTGTTATGCGAAGAACAGCCTAGGCAAGGATGAGATGCATGTTCACATAACTGTCGTCAGTGCACCACCTCGGATACGCCTCTCAACCCTGACTTACGCCAAAGTCAGGCCAGGAGGGAACATCCGCTTTGACTGTGAGGCCATAGGGGAACCCAAACCAAAGATTCTGTGGAAGTTACCATCCAGTGACATGATTGCTGCATCCAATGAACGTTATTTGATGCATGTCAATGGATCCCTTGATATCCGAAATGTAAAATTAACTGATGTTGGAGAATATGTTTGCATAGCTCGCAACATTGCAGGTGAGGAGAGTAAAGTGTATAAGCTGGAAATTGATGGAAATCCACCCATCATCAATGGCTTTTACCAGAACAGGGTAGTTATTAGGGACACAGCTGAAAAGTATTCCAGGAAGTTAATAGACTGCAAAGCAGAAGGAAACCCTCCGCCAAAGGTCACATGGATAATGCCACAGAATATCCTTCTCTCGGCTCCTTACTACGGGAGTAGAATAGTGGTCCATCGTAATGGGTCTCTAGAGATCCGCAATGTAAGACCTACAGACACTGCTGAGTTTATCTGTATGGCTCGCAATGATGCGGGTGATGCTGTCTTAGTAATACATCTGGAAGTTACCAACCAACCTATGAGGCCTATCTTTAAGAACCCGTTTAATGAAAGAATAGTGACTCGACTCGGGAAAACTATTGTACTTAACTGTTCGGCTAATGGAAACCCACCTCCGAATATGATCTGGACTTTACCCAATGGTACCCAGTTGACTGGAGGACCTATTAAAGGCGCTCACCATCATTTGGGCAGCGACGGCACATTTGTGATATATAATCCTAGCAAAAAGGACGCTGGCAAGTATCGCTGTGCTGCGAAGAATAAGGTCGGTTATATTGAGAAGTTGATTATTTTAGAGGTTGGCCAAAAGCCTTACATCCTGACCAGGCCAAGAGGGACCATCCGCAGCATGTCTGGAGAATCCTTGTTCCTCCACTGCTTGGCTGATGGAAGCCCTCGTCCTAACATCCTGTGGACTGTGCCAGGAGGTCATGTCATGACTCATTCTCAAATGAATGGTCGCTACAAACTAATGGATAATGGTACTCTGGTCATCCCTAAGACTAATTTTTATGACGGTGGGGATTATTTTTGCCATGCTAAGAATAACCTAGGGGATGCAGTTCTAACTGTTCCTGTTGTCATAATCGCATACACTCCTCTCATCACTAATGGTCCACCACCAAATACAAAGACATCAATGGGGATTTCAGTACAGCTCAACTGTATTGCTGTTGGAATACCAAAACCAGAAATCATCTGGGAACTGCCGGACCGATCGGTTCTCTCCACAGCTGGAAAGGGCCGCTCTAAGGGCAGTGAGCTACTTCATCCACAGGGTACACTTGTCATTCAAAGACCAACAAGAGCTGACTCTGGCCTTTACAAATGCTTTGCGACAAATCATCATGGAACAGACACCAAAACCACATATTTGACAGTTATTTAACACAGAAAAACATCCACCAGTGCTCTTCAAATCCTCAAGAAACTTATCAGACAATAATAATTATTTTGGCAAAACGTCTCTGTATGCTATTGTGGCACATTTTATCACTTTGGCGGCTAGCAGTAGTAAATGTTGTACATTTATTTACATGGCCGTGTGGTCTGTAGCATTAAAAAATGGCTAATAACTGAGCAGTTTGAAGTTGAAAAGATGTTTGGAAGTAACCTCAGGTGCTATTACATACAGAGATGTTCTCCAGATATATGAGATTTTTACTGCTTTAGTTGCTCTCTATACCTTTATTGACCAAATAGTAACTATATAATGAGCAGCAGACATTGATCACCTATTTTTATATGTGTTTTGTCGTACAAAGTTAATGTTGATGTAAAATATTTGCAAGCTACAACATTTTAAGTCTGAAATAATATATATATATATATATATTTTTTTTTTTTTTTTTGAGAGAAGCAAAATAAATTACAGTTTTACAAAAGTGAATATGGATAGTGGTCACGTTCTTTTATTTATTTATTTATTTATTTAATTTTTTTGAAATAATACGCAAAATGAGTGCCACTGCTGAAGTGTTTAGTTCAGTTCATCATTTTCTGTAACCGCTTCATCCTAATTAGGGTCGCGGGGAGGCTGATGCCCATCCCTGCCAACTCAGGGCGAGGGCAGAGTACACCCTGGACAGCTCGCCAGGCCATCGCAGGGCGGAAACACGCTGACGGCTTTGCAGCCTACTCTTGTCGAAAGTCAGCAATGGTTCTTTTACATGAACCTCACACCATAGACAGTGAGAGACATGGCCCGCCTTTGATAACCCAGTTAGTGGCACACGGGGGCAATGACAACCTGTTGATAGTGGGGCTTGAACCCCCAAAATTGGGATCAGTGATCCAGCATCTTTACCACCAGGCCACCACTGTCCCCAAAGTCTTAGCTGTTAGCTGCTATTTTATCAATTCTATGGTTGGTATTTGAAAACTGAATCCCAGAATTATGATGTCATCAAGGCTCAAGTTAATATGGAGATATCTATGGACACTTGTTTGTTGTTATGTTGGGCCCTAATGACATCATCATCATCATCATCATCATCATCATCATCTAAGATTTCAAAAAGCTGACCATAAAATGATTAAAACAGAAGCTATCGGCTTAAACGTTTGTCCACAGAAAGAAATCTAGTGATTTTAGTGAGATTTTAATGATTTTTAGCTTTCAGCGAGTGTTGTGTTTACCTGTAATCGTTTATTCATCGACTCATTGATTTTCTGAGCTATTTAATCCTGGTTGGAGTCGCGGGGAAGCTGACGCTCACCTTGGCTGTCTCTGGGCAAGAGCTGGGTGTGCTGCGGAGGCTCGCTAGGCCATTGCAAGGCCAACAGTCACACAACCATTCATACTCACACCAACAGGTGGTTTAGAACAAGCAGTGAACCTACTGTGCATGTCTTTTGGATTTTGGGAGGAAACCGCAGTGCTGGGAGGAAACCCATGCAGGCACAGGGAGAACATGCAAGCTCCACACAGAGGTGCCCGGCTCGAAATCAAACCCAGGGCCTTCTTGTCACCGTGCCGCCCCCTCCTGTTATCGTATATATTAAATATCTGAGTGTTAAGTAAGTGATGGTCATTATAAATAAATAAATAAATAGATAGATAATGACAATTAAAACAGTTATCCATATTGCCTTACCAAAAAAAGTAAATTAGTCCAAAATCTGAATCCTTGCACTCATGCTGATGTTGTGAATCATTACCTTGTGCAGCACATTAAATTTTTAACAGTTCGTTGAAATTTACTTTTAAATTATGCAATACAATTATGAATTTCAGATTTTTTTTTTCTTATTTCAAGAGAAAACACTCTCCAGAAATACACAAGTCAAGCTGGAAAAGATCTTTTCCGTAAACACTGGAATGTGGAATCTGGTTTATAAGCCAAAGAAATTGCTAGCACATGGTCTCAAAAACATTCAGGCAGCATTCGCTGGTTTGGCAAGATATACCCATCGTGTAATAAACAGTAATTTTGGGGTAGGTTATGTAATCCTGCCTAGAAAAGCACATCACACATAAACACACTCAATCACACATTTGTTTGACGAACCACTTACTGTTACTATTAGGGTCCTGGGGAGCCAG
Organism: Plotosus lineatus; assembly: GCA_024760905.1. Classification (NCBI taxonomy): domain Eukaryota; kingdom Metazoa; phylum Chordata; class Actinopteri; order Siluriformes; family Plotosidae; genus Plotosus; species Plotosus lineatus. Next base: position 40,500,465 of record CM045743.1, on the reverse strand, counting down.
TAGTGAACGGCGTGTTAGGCCATCGCAGTGCAGCATCCACACAACCATTCACACTCACTCATATATAGCGGAATTATCCTGATGCGGACGTCTTTGAACTCTGGGAGGAAACTGGAGTAAACCCATGCAATCACATGCAGAACGTCACCCACACTGAGCCCAGGACTCGAACCCAGGCTGTTCTTGCTGTGAGGCAGACGTTCCAGCCACTATGCCACATCGATATACTTTAGATCAGGGGTCTCAAATCTATGGCTCGCGAGCCAGATGTGGCTCCTTTGATGACTGTATCTGGCTCTCAGATAAATCAGGTGACCTTTCTTAACAGAATAACAAATACATAATTTCACTATCATTTAAATAAAAATACAAAAAAAGCCATCAAATAAAACAAAAACAGATGAATAAATTTTGCGCATTTAAACCTATACATCTATTTTCAATGCCACGTCACTGTGGCGCACAGCAGAGAGCCAATCCTTTCTGTATGCCAGTATGTGGGCGGGTCCGATACTTTGAAGCTCTAATTTTATTGGATTATAACAACAGCCACAGACTGCGCGTGTTGTTTTTGAGTAAAGAGGTAAATTTCCCTCGTTTTTGATCAGCTCATTTGCACGAAGCCAAGCACAGCTGGCAACAAACACAAATGGACAGACATGGAAAAACTTCAACCCACAGACCAGCTGATTGACAAAACTTGGGATGCACTTCCTGTTACATAAACACTGCAGCGTGTGAGTCCTGTTGTATTGACCATGTTTGACTCTACACATATGCATGCAAGAAGTCTTCTCACCTGAAAAACATCAAGACCAACCTGCGGTCACGTTTAACAGATGGAAGCCTAAACGCTTGCATGAAGCTGAACCTCACCACGTATCAACCAGACTACAAAGCTATCAGCAAAACCATGCAGCACCAGAAATCACATTAATAGGAAGAAGTACTTTTCTGCTTAATAAATAACTTTGTTATGACAATGTCATTTAAAATAAATTCAGAGTCTTATTATACTCTCAAATTGTTGGTCTTCTTTTTCAAATTAGTTGTATTCAGTATATATACCCTAGGGGTTCAGTGAGTCAGTCTCAGGGGTTCGACGGAGGTCAAGACACACACCTGACTTATATTCATGACGACACGCCCCGTTTGGCCATCACTGGCTGCGGGTGATCACGCTACATTGCTTGGCCAATCTGTGCTGCAGGAAATTTGGTGCGCTCAGTAGTCGAATTGTGACTGTTGTGATGGTACGTCGTGTGATTTCTTTCTTAATGTTTTAATCCGTACTATGTTGAGTCAAAAAAGAAAGCGGTCGGATGAATATGTACAACATGGATTCACATATATAACGGAACGTGATATTAGTCGGTGTCCTATCTGCATGATTTGCAAAGTAGGATCAACCCTGTGCTGACTGACGTATATGTACATGTATATGTGTATATAATATCAATAAATACATATTCAATACTATAAAAACATATACCTATGTCTTGAATTTGAAAAAAAATCCTTTTTTTTTCACTAAAGAAGGGTTCGGTGAATAAGCATATGAAACTGGTGGGGTTCAGTATCGCCAACAAGGTTAAGAACCACTGATATATATATATATATATATATATCTTCTTCTATAATCACCTGAAGAGAGAGGATGGTTTCACCACCCGTCGAAACAGATCTGTAGTGATAAATGGAGTTTCAATAGAAAGTCTTTGTCCTGTCCTTTTATTTTTGTTTTATATATATATATATATATATATATATATATGTGTGTGTGTGTGTGTGTGTGTGTGTGTGGTTCTCAGAGGATTAGATTTTAAAATACGTCTTTTTTTTGGCTCTCTTAGTCAAAAAGGTTCCTGACAACTGTGTTAGATCCTACACACTTTGTACGGTTACCTGGTCTGGTACCTACCGAGTCGTAAGCTGACTCTTGGCGACCTGCCATGAAGGGTAACACCTTGATTATCATATTCATGGAGGTTGTCTTAGCAAGGATAGTGCAGTGATTTGCCATTGCCTTCTGCATGATGCGAACCTACGTGCAATTTAGAAAGGCCATTTAACCTACTGTGCATGTTTTTGGACTGTGGGAGGAAACCAACTCAAGCACGGGGAGAACATGCAAACTCCGCACAGAAACGCCCAGGCCAGGAATCGAACCCAGGCCTTCTTGCTGTGAGGCGGGCGCACGCTTTGTACACTGTCCCTTTAAATGTGATTTAAGACTAGAAGTTTGTAAAGCCGCCTGGGACTCCACCGTCAGAAACGCAAATCATTCATTATTTATTGTTCATTTTCTGTAACCGCTTAATCTTAATTTGGGTCGCGGGGAAGCTGGCGCCCATCCCAGCCAACTCCGGGTGAGGGAAGTACACCCTGGATGTCTCGCCAGGAAATCGCAGGGTAGAAACACGCTGACGGCTATGCAGCTCCTCTTGTTGAAAATCAGCAATGGTTCGTTTACATGAACCTCACACCATAGACAGTGAGAGACATGGCCCGCCTTCGATAACCCAGTTATCTGCACTGGGGTGGGGGGTAGTGACAACCCGTTGAGAGAGTGGCTTGCACCCCAAACCTTAGGATCAGTGATTCAGCACCTTTGACCACCAGGCCACCGCTGCCATGAAATGCAAACCAATAACAGTACAATTATGTCGTGTACTGGATATGATCATAATTATAGTATAAATGCTCCCCATTTTTATACTACGGTACCTTTAGGACCTTAACTTTGTGGGGGCATTTTTGTCCGTCGTGACACCGGTTTCCTTGACTGCAGGGTGGAATCATGTCATTGGTTTGATTCCCTAAAATGAGCTCATCTGGGTGGAAATAGTCGGAATTTATGAGTTTGCATTTGGACTGCCTCGCTTGCCTGGAGCAAAGCAAGCACTGAACACAGAAAACATTCAAAACTTTGAAAGCTAACTCAAATGAACTACGACTTATATAGTTTTTAAAAATACAAATGAACCTTAAATACTGGAACGTTATGTAAAAATCACAGGCATGTCAAGTAAACTTGGCAACGCTTACTTTGTTTGATTTAGTTTCGATCAAACGAACAACGACAAGAGAAAAAGATGTTATAGTTTAAGCTACATGGCGAATCCATCCAGTGGCCCCTTGGGTAATATTTTGGCTGGTGGATTCTCCCAATTGGATTAAGTGTTTTTGGGATTCCAGCTGGCTGTTGCACAGCATGTGGAGATTAATAGGGAAATAAAGTTCACTGATTTCTCTCCGACGCTTTCTCGAAGGTCTGCCATATACGATACTAAAGAGAGCTCAGGTGACTTTCATCGAGAGGCGCTGCATAGCCGTCAGCATGTTTCTGCCCTGCAATGGCCTGGCGAGCTGTCCAGGGTATACCCTGCCCTCGCACAGAGTCGGCTGGGATGGGTGCCAGCCTCAATGAGACCCTAATTAGAATTAAGCGTTTCAGAAAATGAATAAATGAATTAGATGAGACAAATGGGAAGGGGCAGTGGTGGTCTAGTGGTATAGGGTGCTGGATTGCTGATCCAAAGGTTGGGGGTTCAAGTCCACCCCAGTGCAGCTAACTGGGTTATCAAAGACTGGCCATGTCTCTCACTGTCTATGGTATGAGGTTCATGTAAAAGAACCATTGCTGACTTTTGACAAAAGTAGCTGCAAAGCCATAGGCGTGTTTCCGCCCTGCGATGGCCTGGCGAGCTGTCCAGGGTGCACTCTGCCCTCGCCCGGAGTCAGCTGGGATGGGCACCAGCCTCCCCATGACCCTAATTAGGATTAAGTGGTTACTGAAATGATGAACTGAACCGAATGAGATCTTGGGCCACATGAACACACCCTGACTAATTTCATAATGTCTGCCAATAAATCTCTGGTCTGTAATCTCTTCATTGATTTATCCGATTTAATATGGACATTTCATAGTGGATCGGGTGGATATTTTTGGTCCATGCATCCGCTTAATACTAATTACGGTGGCGAGGAGCCTGGTGCCCATCTCACCCGACTCTGGGAGAGGGCCAACACTCAGACAATCATTCACACATACACTCAAAAAGCCAATTAAGCTCCTGTGCATGGTTTTTTTGGACTGTCGGAGAAAACCAGAGTACCCGGAGGAAATCCACACCAGCACGTGGAGAACAAGCAACCTCCACACAGAAGCACCCACAGCCAGGAACTGAACCCAGGACCTTCTTGCTGTGAACCGCTGCACTACATGCCTCCGAAATTTTAGGCCGTAATCATTTATGATGTCCGGTGTGATATGACATATCTAGCAGTTATTCAATTTATTGTGGACACACAACACTTGAATGAAAAATGTAGTCAATAATTACTTCTATACAATCGTTACATGTTTTTTTTATTTTTCTTTTTTACATATTTCTCCTGTCTGTCTGTCTTCCTTTCGGCTTTTTCCCTTTTCCTCGGGAGTCGCCACAGCGAATCATCTGATTCGCACGTTTGATTTGGCAGAGGTTTTTATGTCGGATGCCCTTCCTGTCACAACCCTTTTAGCAAGGGACAGAAACACACTGACGACTTTGCAGCCGACTCTTTACGAATGTCAACAATGGATCGTTTACATGCCTCACACCATAGACAGTGATAGATATTTCTCCTAACTGTTTAATTTGGGGGCAATTCTTTTGCTACCAGAGCTGAAAACATTCAATGAAAACCAAAAAGAGGGTGGAGCCTATCTCAGCCAATACTGGTCGACACCCTGAAAAACTTGCCAGTCCATCAGTGCCCAAATAACCATTCACACTCACACCTGAGACCGATTTTTAGCAACCAGTTAGGCTATTATTCATGTCTTTGGGGTGTGGAAGGAAACCAGAGGACCCATAGGAAACTCACACATGAAAAGAGAGAACATGCAACACGAGTGTGTCCTTCTCACACAGATAGAGCCCTGGCTTCGAGTCCCAGACTCTGGCTTTTATATGTAGAGTTTGTTTGCATGCTCATGTGGGTTTCCTCGGGGTATCCTGGTTTCATCCCACAGTCCTAAAACATGCAAATTAAGCTTCTGACTGTTCCAAATTATGAAAGTGTGTGTGTGTGTGTGTGTGTGTGTGTGTGTTCTACTTGTAATGCAATAGCAAGTAAAGTGCATCCCACCTTCAGCCAGGCTCCAGCCAGCCTGCAACCATAGTAACGTGAAGTTGTTTGGCAAATGGTTGGATGGATGGATGAAAGTTCTGGCCCCGAGAACATTGAGATAAAATGGGGTCAGTCAAATTATATGTTGACCAACATGAAGCAATATTGCTATAATTTTAAAAAAAATTCAAATTTGGAGAAACACTGAACAGACCTGAAGAAGTAGCTTTGGGACCGGAAGGTTGCTGGATTGATTCCTGAACCATCGGGAAAAAGATGCACTGGTGGGAGAGAGAGAGAGAGAGCTGCACATTCCCTTCCTACTCATACATTTTCTCAAGGGCCCTTGAGCAAGGCTCCTAACTCCCACTTGCTCTCTGGATGCCCGAATGAGATTACTGGCAACCCCTTATGGGATTAATACAATATATCACTATATTAAATACTAAACCAGGTATTCCGACAGTGGTGGCCTGGTGGTAAGGTGCTGGATCACTGATCCCATGGTTGGGGGTTCAAGCCCCACCCTCAACAGGCTGTCAATTACACACACCCCCCCCCCCCCAGTGCAGATAAATAGGTTATCAAAGGCTGGCCGTGTCTCTCGCTGTCTATAGTGTGAGGTTCATGTAAAAGAACAAGAGGATCTGCAAAGCCCTTAGCATGTTTATGGCCCAGTGAGCTGTCCAGGGTGTACTCTGCCCTTATCCAGAGTCAGCTACGATGAGTGCCAGCCTCCCCGCAACTCTAAATAGGATTAAGTGGTTCAGAAAATGAATGAATGACCAGGTGCTTTCTTTTCCTTTAATGGTGAATCAAAACTAGTTGCAAGTTGTTAGCATGAGATCATTTGCCCAGAAATAATATTAGCTTTCCATAAAGTAGTTGTAAAAGTTGTTTGTCAGTATCCTCACAGAATTTCTTTGCTATAACCTGTGTCTGGATGTGTTCCACCCACTCTACGAGGATACTGGAATTTCACTTCGGTGTGTGAAAATCCGCACTTCAATCCAACAGACACAAAGGTTAGATTCATAGGCCTGTTTCCACAGCAGGGTTTCCCATCCCTGAATGTGAAGTAACACAAAACTGGAAATTAGGATCATCGTGTGTAAAGTGTAGTACACTGTGATGTCACTTACATTACCCATGCATCTGATTGGTTTGGGTTTTTTATGTGAAGTGTTGTGAAGTGTTTACTTGTTCAAATGTATTGTGAAGTAGGATGCTGAGGTTGGAACTACCAGGCAGAAGGCCTAGAGGAAGACCAAAGAAGATATTTATGGATGTGGTGAAGGAAGACATGAAGGTCGTTGGCGTAAGAGAAGAAGATGCAGAGGACAGGGTGAGATGGAGGCAGATGATTTGCTGTTGCAACCCCTGAAGGGAATAGCCGAAAGGAAAAGAATAAGAATAAGAAGAAGAAGAAGAACAACAACAACAACAATTTCCATGACATTTCCTATAACAGAACCATACAACAGAGTAGTGGCTAGAACATTAGCCTCACAGAGGGTCCTGGGTCTGGATCCGGGGTTTTCGGAGGTGTTTTTGTGTGGTGTGCTTTTGTAGGCTTTCTCTAGGTTCTCCAGTTTCTTACCACAGTCAAAAGACATGTGTATCAGGCAAATTGGCAGTTCCAAATTGTCCCTAGATGTGAGTGTAAGTATAAATGATTACTTGTATGTTGGCTCTGCAATGGACTGGCGAGCTGTCCAGAGCATACCCTGGCCTTTGTCCTTCACCCGGAATAGCTTAAGATAGGTTCCAGCCTAGTAGGATAAAGACATTTGACAAATGAATGAAAGAATGAATGAACAATTTCCATAAAATGTACAATAAAGGACCCCTGATGAACAGAGACCAGTCAGCACCTTTCCCAGACAACCCGAGGTCCATGCTTGATTAGCCAAGACTTAGAAATCAGTCTCATTATTACCTCCCTCATGGTTCAATATCAAACCTTTAAATATAAGCCATGGTTTGTTTATTTTAGATAAAATATGCACAAGCACACCTTTTTTTTTTGAAGCCAGGAAAGGTTTTCGTTCTCCAGGCTGAGGTTTCCAATTCTCCAGCCAGACAGCTCAATAGCATGGTTATGGTTCATTAGGGACAGGGAGGTTAATGGTCTGAACATGTGTCTGCACTGTGATGCTGTAGCAGTGCGTGGACAAGGAATGATACTGTCCTCTACCTTGCACTTACTCAGTGAATGGATCTTAGATCAAACTTCAAGGAAGTTCACCTTGGTTTAGTCCATCTGTTTCGTATTAGTCCACAGAAGGGTCTGCTTGTCAGATTTTGCTTTCTGCCAGCTTCCATGGTAGATCATGGTACGTTCTGGTGGATGGATAAACCCATTGGAATTTCATGGCTGATGAATTGTTGGTAGTATTCAACAATTTGTTTTGGTCTTGGGCTATCGTTTCACAAAGATCCAGTTGATTCAAAAAGCCAGGCTAACAAACAGGATTAAAAAAAAAAAAAAAAAAAACGGTCTGTAGTACTTGAGTTTGGTCTTGGACTTGAGTCTGCACTCCAGATGCTTTTCTGATTGTCTCAGACTTGTCTTGGACTTGTTGGTATTTGCGCTTGAAACTGTCTCGGTCTTTGCCAAAGAGTCTCACCAAATATTCGAGCTGGTCTCAATCAAGTCAAGCTGCTTTTTATTTTATAACAAATAGGGTTTGTTTTCATGTAACACCTCGTTAAAAAGTATAACATGGTGGCATGGTGGTAAGCATTTCTGCCTCGGACTATGCCGCGAAATCTTTGGAGTTAAATTCGGTTACTCGTCGAGGGTAATTCGTATGTTTTTCTCGTGCATGCATGATTTTCTCTGAGTACTGTTGTTTTCTCCCAGAGTCCAAAGACATTGCACCTTTGTATCAATGTGATTGTGTTTGTTGGCTCTGTGATGGACTGAAGAACAGTTCAAGGTGTACCTTGCCTTTGCTCAGAGTTGGCTGACATAAGCTCCAGTCTCCTGGCGATCTCTTTCAACACAAAACCCCTGATTCGGTGACTTTGTTCAGAAAACAACCAATTTCCCAGTTTTAATAATTCAAAATTCATCAGAGTTGTTCATCAGTCTGCATGATGGAACAGGTCTCAACAAGCCTGAATGATCCAGTCACATGACATGGGATGCAATTTTGTTAGGTCTCAGAATATAGCCAGGTCCTGGTGTGTAGGTTTTCCACTGTGGGCTCTTCTGACCATTCATTCTAACCAAAAACAGTTCCACCAACTCCAGCCTAATGAACTTGTTTGTTTTTTCTCCCAGTGTTTTGAGGATTTTAAGATTTTACCCCATTCTGTGGGTACCTCTGCCTTGAACACACCCTGTCTCCCAGAATTCAATGGAATACGTGAACTAAGTTTCTTTGATATACATTATTTATGGTATGTCATACAGCACCCAGAGGTTGTGGCTGCAAACACATCAACAAAGGAATTAACTAACCTCAGTTGGATGAATACATTTGCTGTAAAATTAAAAGCCAACAGGCATCTGCAGGCAAAACTGGGTCAGCAACAAAGTCCAGAACATTCCACACCACAAGCATCACTCACTCCATTACAGGACTAAACGTTGCTAGATCACTGATCCCGAGTTTGGGAGTTCAAGCCCCACTCTCACCAAGTTGTCACTGTCCCCTCAGTGTAGCCAATTGGGTTATCAAAGGCCGGCCATGTCTCTCACTGCCTATAGTGTGAGGTTCATGTAAAAGAACCATTGCTGACTTTCGTCAAGAGAAGCTACATAGTCGTCAATGTGTTTCTGCCCTGCGATGGCCTGGCAAGCCGTCCAAGGTGTACTCTGTTCTTGCCCAGAGTCGACTGAGATGGGCACCAGCATCCTATTGACTCTAATTAGGAATAAGCGGTTCATAAAATAAGTGAAAGGACAGTTAAAAAAAGTGAAATATACACTTCTTAAAAACTGTCTGCGCATGTTTATGCGTGTGTCGAATGCATTACCAGCTCACTTGCGTGCTATTGGAGTGATGATTTGGAAAGAACAGCCGATAAAACCATACTGTGAATGTAGTGAGTTCATCAGATGTGAGCAGACAGTGAAGTCATGCTTGGAAAACTTTCAAGTAACTGTTCATAGTGTCTGAGTTTGAAGACCTCGCTAGTGGATATATGTAACCACAGTTGGCTCACAAACAAAATAAATAAATAAATAAATACAAAAATCAGTCAAACAGAAGAACCCTAACATTCCTGGATAGAGACTTTGATCCGTATCATCTCGAAAATCTAATGGCGTCTTTGTTTTCGCCTCATATCATGTTTAGGAAAATCTCCCAACTACACAGCACCCCCTGCTGGTCTTCTGTATTAAGACACTTCCAAAAAAAATCAATCAATTAAATTTCAGAGATTTACCAGATTAAATTCTGGATTAAATTCTGGATTCTTTTACATTATGAGAATCCTTCAAAAAATCCCTGGATCCGGAATTTGATCTGGTTAATCTCCAAAAATTTACGGACACTTCATGCACATTAGGCTATGCTGTACCAAATTGACCCTCGGTGTGAGTGTGAATGGTATGTATGTCTGTTGCCTTGCAATGGCCTGGCAAGCGGTTCAGGGTGCATCTTGCCTTTGTCCAGTGTCAGCTGATGAAGGCACAAGTCTCTCCACAACCCTAGTAGGATTGATCAGTTCAGCAAATGAGTGAGTGAATGAAAGATTATTGATGTTTGGTTTGTCCTTAATTTATGGAGCAGCAGGAGGGATCCAGTCAAATAGAGGCAGGCTCCGAAGTTCAGTTCTGAGCCTGAATTGCTGCTTATGTAGCATGTCACCAGGTGCATTCTTTCAGTCTTCTCTCCATGTTTTTCTTTCAGGCTGTCAGGTTTCTTCTTACCACACAAACCAATGAATTACATTCAATACGCCATGCTAAATTATAAACATGAATGATGAATTTTACACTACTTACGCAGACAAACATATATCATACCCCTGAGCAGCCACTGGGGCTGCTTGCTGTGACCTCGAGTTTCTTACTACTTAACCTTGTGTAGGCAGGGAATGAGATTCCAGACCCTGAAGTTATTGGAAAGCAGCCATAATATAAAACTGCTGATCAGGCAACCGCCAGCATTGGTAATAACAGTAACCCTATACTAAACAAACAGCTGCCGAAAGCAGATGTTTCTGAACACCAGCCCAGAGAGTTTTAGATTGAATAAACCACAGCCATGAGGCCATTTTGTTTTCAAGCTCATGTCTCCCTTCTCGTTGTGTGCCAAGTTTGTTCTGGTTAAACCTGGGGCAACCTTCAAATTTATGCTTTTTGTGATTAAAGTTTCATTTATTATAAGATACAGGAAACATATCAGTTGTACTGTGATGGCAGCCAAGATTTCGTTTCCAACAAACTTTTAATTGTGGGTTGATTATTTGAACTCATTATGAATTTCCAATTCAATTCTATTGAAAATATTTTTCCACTCAAGCTGTCTTCCTGCATTACCCATAATTCCATTTCATCACTTGACATGAAACCATTTACTTACCTGGTTTATTAAATAAACATGAAATGCAGTCCTCTCTCTTGGGAATAAGACTGAATCCCCTAAACCAGGTACAATAGACTGGTGAATGTAAACACCGTGTATGCCACTAGATTAACGCAAGCAGTGGAAAATCGGTGAGTTTTAAGTAACTTCAAACATGTCTGATGTAATCTGTGTGTGTGTGTGTGTGTGTGTGTGTGTGTGTGTGTGTGTGTGTGTGTGTGTGTGTGTGTGTGTGTGTGTGTGTGTGTATTAGAGAGAGAGAGAGAGAGAGAGAGAGAGAGAGTAAAAAAAACACTACCCTTGTTTTATCTCTATTGGAATTGTTTCATTTCCAATTGCCAGTCATATGGAAAATTATGTTTCCAGTTAAGCAGTTTTCTCGCTGTAAATAAAGTAAATAAGGAGGAAAATGCCCCTAAGACATTGTGGTTTCATCGGAAAACTTCTGTAGTTAGCAAGAATGAACTGATAATAGAAAATAAAACACATAGGCTACTGGCTCTTGAATTTTCCTTTAATGGTGCCAATAGTATTTATTCGTGCTTTATATCTACCCAAAGAAAGCAATACAACATCATTTTAACTCTTTAATTTATGCGGCTCTCTCACATCAGCACCGTTTTCAGACTCTACCAAATCAGATCAGCTTTAAAACTTCATCTGTTGTGCTTATGTTGGTGTCAGTGGCATTGTGCGCTTTACCCATCAATCAAGCATCAGAATCACCGCAAACATTCATTAATTTTCTGAACCACTTAATCCTAATTATGGTCACAGGAAGGCTGGCGCCTATCTTCGCTGACACGGTGAGGGCAGAGTGTACCATGGACAGCTCGCTAGGCCATCGCAGGACAGAAACATGCTGGCGGCTATGCAGCTTCTCTTGTCAAGTCAGCAGTGGTTCTTTTACATGAACCTCCCACCACAGACAGTGAGAGACATGGCCAGCCTTTGATAACAAAATGAGCTGCACTGCAGAGACAACCCGGTGATATTGAGGCTTGAACCCCTGACCTTGGGATCAGCAATCCAGTACCCTAACCCCGGGCCACCACGACCTCTCACCACAAGGATAAAATGCAGCTATTTCTCTATTAGGCTTTGGTAGTGTGACGTTTTTCCGGCTGGATTTTTGCTCTGAAGTCCCACTCCACTGTGTCAGGAAGAGATCTGGTGTAATTTTTACTGTCAGGTAGACAGAGACCAATAAAACCGGGTCCATCAGCATTCTGCTTTCATCTCCGCGTGTTGCTATGAGAGAGAGTTACAACAGCAGCATGGCCAAAAGCTGTGTAAAGAGACAGGCATGATCCAGCCAGGATTATGTGGAGAAGAAAACGTTTCCTTTTTCCCCTCCATCGCCACCCATGAGGGATTTGTTTATTTTGGCAGGGGTAGGTCGACGGTAGCCTAGGTCGCACACGAAGGAGTTGGGGCAAAATGAACATAGACGATAGAAGGTCTCAGGAGGTAGGAAATGGTGGGAGTGGGTTTTTTTTTTGTTTGTTTGTTTGTTTGTTTTTTAAAGGAAAACCAGAAGTAGTGTTAAATTTCTGCTTTTTTTTTTTTCTCTCAGTTCCACATATTTGGAAGAACAAGGCTTTAGTGTTCTACGTACCAAAAGTAATGCCAAGGAAAATCAAAGTGTTTCATAAGAACTCCACATGCTTATGAATCACACTCAGGTTATTCTCTTGAATTCGTTTAACCGAAGAAGGAAAATCTGGATCTCGTGCATGGACTAAAGAAGCAAGTGCCACTGTCTGCTTCCTACTCAATGCAGATTTTTTTTTTTTTTCAGAACCAGACAGAAGCATTGAGCTGCAGAGTACAATACAGAAAGTAATTCAATACTGGCACTGGAACACATTCAAGAACAATAACTGGAAGCATACTCGGTGATTATTAGTCTGCCGTTTTCACGTGTGCAAACACCAGAGTATCCCTAGGCTACAGCACAAACCTGACATTTTTGACGAAAAAAAGCAATGTTTTCAACAGCATGTGGAGAAAGACTCGGTTATTGTGGCAGGCATAGCCTGACGGTGAGAGATGTGGCTTTGGGATTGAAAGATCATTGGTTTGATTCCAAAAAAGGCAGAAAAATTGTCCGGCGGTGGGGGAGTGAGCTGCAACTTTCCTTCCTCCACCTTCATGGCTGAAGTGGACTTGAGCGAGGCACCTAATCCTCAAGTGCTCTCAGGGCACCCCGTGTGTGTGTGTGTGTGTGTGTGTGTGTATATACGCTCTTTGGATGGGTTAAATACAGAGGTATTAATTTACCTTGCAGAATTAACACAGTAAATAATAAAAAAAATTTAACTGGTGATGCCGTGAGCGTGGACCGATGTTGTAGTGGTTAGGGTGCTGTGCTTGTGATCAGGAGGTTATGTGTTTGAATCCCAGTTAGACCCCCACTGTGCCTTAGCACAGGTCTTAACCCCTGGGCATGGTCTTAACCACAACTGTGCCTCTGTTCACCCTTCAGTATAAATGGGTCCCAGTAAAATATACTGGGAAGGTAACCTGTGATGGGCTAGCGAGCCATCCAGAAGGAGTTGAACTCCTGGTCGAGTCACGCTATGAAAACCGGGGATCAGCACCGGCCTGATGAACCACTAGGCTCGGGTGTACAAAGCCCAACAGATGCTCCGAGGGATCAGCGTATAGCAGGTATAAGAAGAAAAATATTCATATAAAATGAATAAGTATGCATATAGAACTTTTATATTGCCCTGAAATGGCCTGACGAGCTGTCCAGGGTGTACTCTGCCCTCACCCAGAGTCAGCCGAGATGGGTGCCAGCCTCCCCGTGACCCTAATTAGGATTAAGTGGTTCAGAAAATGAATGAATGAATGAATGAATGGATGAATGATAGCTGGTGATGCTGCAATGGCCTGGCGAGCTGTCCAGGGTGTACTCTGCCCTCACCCGGAGTTGGTCGAGATGGGTGCCAGCCTCCCTATGACCCTAATTAGGATTAAGTGGTTCAGAAAATGAAGCATGAATGAATGAATGGATGAATGAATGAATGGATGAATGATAGCTGGTGATGCTGCAATGGCCTGGCGAGCTGTCCAGGGTGTACTCTGCCCTCACCCAGAGTCGGCTAGCGCAATGCTCCCTGTGACCCTAATTATGATTAAGTGGCTCAGAAAATGAAGGAATGGACAGCTGGTGATGAATTCTTGTGGGAAGCTGTGCAGGAAATATTGCATAGCAAGTCAGCTAATTTGAAAGTGATGTGCTGACCAATAGCTAAACTTCAATCTCAGTGGTCTGGCTGCGTAAGGAAGAGGAAGTACAACTGCAGTGCTGTACAGCACAATATTAATAACTTGATTCCGACTGAATCAAGAGACAAACTTCACACAGAAAGCCCCAAATCTCGGAAAACCTCGGTGTGTGCACAGCTCTATTAAAAGTGGATTAGGATCTGGATTGGAGCTAAAAATAAAAAAATAAGCTTATAAATGTAAGACTTGTGTTCAACAGGAAGCTGCATCAGCAGCCTGCCTGTTTTTTTTTTTTTTTTTTTTTTTTTTTTTTTTTCCGTATTACTCATCATGAGGTCATCATGAGTACAAAACACTTCTTTAAATAAAGTTGAAATTCTCCTAAACTCTGCTCAGGACTTAAACCTTGGCTGGAGTTTGAGATGTAACACCTGGTCTCATGGATGGTTTCTTAGATCCACGGTGATATTAAATCTGTAAGAATGAGGTTTAAATAAGCATTTTAGTGAAGTCAGGCAGGCAACGGGCAATAAATAGCACAATAAATAAAACGTTGTATAATAAAGATGCTGCAAGAGATCAGTGGAGGAAATCCCAGTTTGAACTGACAGCAGTTCAGGTAACCAATGCAATTAAACTGTGGTGAGAAGAAAAAAGTCTTAGAATTTACAACACACCGACATTTTTGAAGGTTGAGCTACAAGTAGCAGAAGATCATACTGAATGATTTACGGTCTCAATTGAACCAGCCAAGAACAGTCACGGGTCAGTCATTAAGGCTCTGGGTGGTCTCTCGGCTCTGGGACTCTGGGCTCCTTTGGTCAGAGGTTCAAGCCCCACTCTTGGGACCTTAAGCAAGCTGCTTAGTCCTCAGCTGCTTGGTTTTATGCCATAAATATGAACATATAGCAGTGGTGGCCCGGTGGTAAGGTGCTGGATCACTGATACCAAGGTTGGTGGGTCAAGACCCACTATCAACAGGCTGTCACTGCTGTGCCCAAATGCAGCTAACTGGGTTATCAAAGGTCGGCCATGTCTACTCTTTTTGATGAAAGGCTATAAACGAACCATTGATGCATGTCTGTCAGTGTGTTTCTGCCTTGCGATGGCCTGGCAAGCTGTCCAGGGTGCACTCTGCTGTCACCCAGAATCGGCTGAGACGGGCGCCAACCTCCGCCCATGACCCTAATTAGGATTAATTGGTTAAATGAGACAGCTGGTAGGATGGGAGGAAGGAACATGCAGATAACCTGCTTTGTGCTAGTCCAGGCTGGTGGGGTGTAATAGTGTGTGTATGTGGAGGGTGGGGGCTGTACTATGGGTACTATGTCTTTGTACAGTGTTGGCTGAGATAGGCACAAGCCTCCCCATGACCCTAGTATGATTAAGTTCTTTTGTTTGTATTTAACAGTTGCTTTTATTTATAGTCATATTAATAACAGCCATTGATACAATTTGCCACTGACCTATTCCATATTTATTGAGAGACTATATATTTAATTGTTTGAGAATTTTTTTAGCTGCTTACCCTCGGAAGCGATAGGAATAGATTCCGTCCGTACATCTTAATTTCCGTTAATTTACCTCCCATGCGCTGAACCCAGGGCTTTCCAACATGGTATTCTGGCGCAGTACTATGAGTGCTAGTATGAGTTTTCCTGTTAGTGACCTTGACCTATTTTTCAAGGTCACAGAGGTAAAACTGTATACAGTCAAACCTCGGCTGACGAACGCTTAAGCTCACGAACTTTTCGCCTCAAGAACTTTAAATTCGCGAAAATATAGTCTCGGCTGACGAACTACTTTTCGGCGGACGAACCAAACCACGCGGTCGAACAGCGCCACGGTGGCGGCCACGAGAAGCTGACGCGCGCTCACGGCGTCACAGTTCGTCACCCCCTTTCTTTGAATGCGGAAGTGGTTTGTGTTTGATAGACATTTTGGAGCATATTGAGTGTACTTTTGCTATTATGGGACCGAAAAAGACCCCACCACAGGCGGAGATCATTGAAAAACACGAACGAGGTGTGCGCTTGTGTGACTCAGCGTCCCAGTACCAGTACGCTAAGTCTACCATTGCTCCCATCCTTAAGAACAAGGAAGCTATTAAGGGTGCGTGTGTGGCTAAGGGTGTTTCCAAGCAGTAGGCGTTTCCAAACTCTCCTTCCAGACAGTAAGTCCCTCCCTCCCTCCCTCCTCCCACTCCATTCCATCAAGCCATCAACTACCATCACAAAGGTAAATAAAACCACTTTATTATACAGTACAGTTTATTTCTTTAATTACAATACAATAGCACATTTATTATACATAAAATAAGGTATATTTTTGTGTAGTTTTAAGGCTTATTTAGTAGAAAATTATGTTTTATGGGGACCTGGGAACGGATTATTCTCATTTTAATGGTTTCTTATGGGAAATAAATGTTCGGAAGACGAACTTTTCGCCTCACACACACTTTCTAGGAACCAATTATGTTCGTGAGCTGAGGTATCACTGTATTAGGTTTACAGATATTTACTTGGACCCTGAAGATGAGGGTTTCAAATTTGCTTTGCTTGTTCTGTCATTCATTCATTTTATGTAACTACTTAATCCTAACTAGGGTCACGTAGAGGCTGGTGCCTATCCCAGCAGACTCAAGGCGAGAGCAGAGTACACTCTGGACAGCTCGCCAGGCCATCACAGGGCAGAAACACACTATGCAGCCTACTCTTGTCGAAAGTCAGCAATGGGTGTTTTACATGCCTTGCCCCATAGACAGTGAGAGACATGGCTGGCCTTTGATAACCCAGTTAGCTGCACTGGCGGACAGTGACAACCTGTTGAGAGTGGGACTTGAACCCCCAATATTAGGATCAGTGACCCAGCACCATTACTGCCTCTATGCTTGGTCTATATTAGCATATTACGCAATGGTTCTTTTGGCAGTAGCATCTGGACCCCTTTGGTCTTATTTATTTATTTATTTTTTTACATGTACCGTATACGACGTGATAAGCGACTGAGGCACTTAAAAAAAATTGAAGTGGGTGGGCGCTTATTAAAATATTACCATTGGAGTGAAACTGTAAGTGCTTATTACCATCAAGGTGGAAAACATGAATAATAAAAGAACAATAAAAGAGTTTTACTGGTATTTGTATCATTCATTTTGAGATATCAACCAAATTACTTTCATGAAAGCTGAAAATAAACAGAAAAAAAGCATAAATTAAAAAAGGACTTTTCCTCCCCTTACTTTTCCCTCCAAAACATTTCATTTAAATATTTTCCCAGGAAGTAAAATGAGCTAAACAAGAATCTCAACTTTAGCGCATGGCACGTTGGACCAATCAACATGAATATAAAACAAAAGCACATGGCCAGGAACGTCTTTAAATGTATGAAGTTAGTGAGCAGGAGAATCAGGTGAAAAATACTTGTCATCACTTTCTGATAGGTCCATATCTGGCTCATCGCTTCATTCATTCAGAGCATCCCATAGTTTTGCTGTATCAGTTTCTAATGGTTCATCGGTTGTTGGACATTTGCCAAGAGAACACAGCAAAATATTTTCCTGTTTTTTAAAGCATGGCTGAACAATCAAATGTGTTGTCACTGATGAACATTATAGACATTCCCCAGTGCCGGGGGTCTTGAAATACCGTGTAAACTCACTTTTAAAGGCAGTGAATGCGTCATTTTACCGTTACAGAGACTGATCGAATAAAATTGGTAAGTTTGATCTATGATTTTGCTCCCAGTACACATGGGCGGTTATTAGACATAAGATTTAAAAAAAAAAAAAAAAAAAAAAAAAAAAAAAAAAACACGCTGCTTGGCACTTATTGGAGCAGGGCGCTTATTATGTCGATTGCGGTATTTATATATACTGTACTGTATATAGCAACTTGTGTGCATGTCATCGACGATCAGGTTAATAGCTTATCCAGAGCCGGTTAATACTGAAAAAACAATCTTAACTTTCTGAGTGCTAAAGACAGTATAAGATTGTAGTGATAGCACTTGAATGGACTTAAATGCACTGGGCAGGCTGATGGAGGTTTGTAAGTATCTGACAATGAAATTACAAGAGGAGAAAGATTGGCACATGATACATTTTAATTATAATGTGAATTTCAGCCAGTTAAAGTAAAAATATATACAATATATATATATATATATATATATATATATATATATATATATATATATATATATATACTGTATATATATATATATATATATATATATATATATATATATATATATATATATATATATATATATATATGTATGTATATATATATATATATATATATATATATATATATATATATATATATATATATATATATATATATATATATATATATATATATATATATATATATATATATAAATTTGAATTCTTGGTTGGGCAATGGTGGCCTGGTGGTAAAGGGCACTGGATCACTGATCCTATGGTTGGAGGTTCGAGTCCCACTCTCCACAAAGTTATTACTGTCCCCCCCCAGTGCAACTAACTAGGTTATCAAAGGCCGGCCATATCTCTCACTGTCTATGGTGAGAGGTTCATGTTAAAGAACCATTGCTGACTTTTGTGAAGAGGGGCTGCTTAGGTGTCAACGTATTTCTGTCTCTTGCTAAAGAGTTGTGTCAGGAAGGGCATCTGACGTAAAAACCTGTGCCAAATCGAATATGCGAATCATTAATATGACTTCCATGAAGATGGAGGCAGATGATTCGCTGTGGTGACCCCTGAAAGGGAACAGCCGAAAGGAAAAGAAGGTTCAATTCTCAGGTTGCATACAGATCATATGCGAACTTTCATGGAAGAATATAACACAATAACTCATATACACCACTGGACAATCATAGGTGTGTATTTGTGCATAAAAGGGGTGGGATTGTAATTTTCTACTCGTGTATTAAGCTGCCACTGAAAATGCCTGAGCAGCAGTTTTGAAAAAAAAAAGTGGTTGTTTGGCATATTATACCTCACAGGAGTCACATGCTTGCCTGCCTTGTCATTCCTGGTTGGGTAGATGTCTTGTGATAGCGAATAACAACTTGATGGATCATGACTTAGAACGTTAAAATAAAAAGCATAGAAAGTTGATAAGACCTTTGGTGTCATGGCATGGAGCAACTATTTTCCTTCTGTGATCTAGCAGGGTAAACATGTAGCTCTTAAAGTGTACGTTTTGATTTGATACTCATCCCAACGTGCCCAAAAGAGGCCATGGTATACAGTATCAACTACAATACATTTCAGCCTGGTAAAACTTTATATGGTAAATTTTTGGGCCCCTGAAGCTGGCACCAAGACCTTGAAAATTCAAACACTAGACCCGTAGTACCATATATAACACCATGCTGTAAAACCCCATTTCATGTCTCAAGTAAACAGGAATAAATGCCAAAAAAGAAAGCGAAAACAAAAAGGAAGTTTAGAAGGAATATTATTATGGAATTTAATTACTGTTTGTTTGGGCGCGGTGCACATCGAGTTCTTCAGAAAGTATGCTATGATAAAATACTACTTTAATTATTTTTAGAATATTATTACTTTAAATTGCTCATTCCATGACTCAGTTCATCTTCTCCATCTATTCATTCATTTTCTGAGCTGCTTAATTCTAATTGGTGTTGTGTGGGGGGCTGGCACCCATCTCAACCAATGATGGGATGCACCCTGGACAGATTGCCAGGCCATTGCAGGGCCAACACTCACACAGCCATTCATACTCACACCTTGGAGTGATTTGGAAGAGCCAGTGAACCCACTGTGCATGTTTTTGGACTGTGGGAGGAAACCGGAGTACCCAGAGGAAACCCACACAACCACGGGGAGAACATGCAAACTCCACACAGAAACACCAAAGCTGGGAATCAAACCCAAGACCTTCTTGCTGTGAGATGTGCCAATCACTACACCACCATGCTGCCCTTCTTCTCCTCCCAGCTCAGTCTTCTTCAAAAGGAAACAAACTTTTGCTGATGGGGACATGAGTCAAGTTGATTTTTTAAAGAAGTCAAAACTGTTTACATAAGGGGGAAAAAGCATTTCCAATTCCTGTCTTCCCGTCTACTGACCTGGCACTCATTCATCCTGTGGGTTTGGCGTGAGACTAGGCTTGAAGACGCTGGATGGAATAATCCAATCATGATAATCCAACTCTTTAGATTATTCGATGCTGTGGTTTCAATTGTGATTATTTATGGGAATTAAATCAAACGAGGAAAACTATCTGGTGCCTATCTCAACCGATACTGGGCGAAGGAGTGGCACACCTTGAACAGCTCATCAAACCATTGCAGGATACAACACACAACAATTCACACTCACACCTAGGGGCAATTTGGAACAATTAGTTTAAGGTGCATGTCTTTGGGGTGTCGGCGGAAACCAGAGTACCCAGAAGAAACTCGCGCGA
>CM045743.1:40472642-40477642 GCA_024760905.1 Plotosus lineatus | reverse complement strand
CACGGCGTGGCAGTTCGTCAGCCCCTTTCTTTGAGTGCGGAGGGGGTTTGTGTTTGATAGACATTTTGGACCATATTGAGTGTACTTGTGCTATTATGGGACCGAACAAGACCCCACCACAGGCGGAGATCATTGAAAAACACGAACGAGGTGTGCGTTTGTGTGACTCAGCGTCCCAGTACCAGTACAAGGAACAAGGAAGCTATTAAGGGTGCGTGTGTGGCTAAAGGTGTTTCCAAACAGTAGGCGTTTCCAAACACTCCTTCCAAACAGTAAGTCCCTCCCTCCCTCCCTCCCTCCTCCTCCTCCCTCCTCCTCCCACTCCATTCCATCAAGCCATCAACTACCATCACAAAGGTAAATAAAACCACTTTATTATACAGTACAGTTTATTTCTTTAATTACAATACAATAGCACATTTATTATACATAAAATAAGGTATATTTTTGTGTAGTTTTAAGGCTTATTTAGTAGAAAATTATGTTTTATGGGGACCTGGGAACGGATTATTCTCATTTTAATGGTTTCTTATGGGAAATAAATGTTCGGAAGACGAACTTTTTGCCTCACACACACTTTCTGGGAACCAATTATGTTCGTGAGCTGAGGTATCACTGTGTATATATATATATATATATATATATATATATATATATATATATATATATATATATATATATATATATATATATATATATATATATATATATATATATATATATATATAGTACTGGGAGCCTTGGAACGATTCACACATATATATATATAATTTGGCTATTCTTATTCTCATATGAGGATATCAATCATGATCCCGAGTTGTCCTGATCACATTTTGATGTTGGGCAGGACGGTGGTGTAATGGTTTGTATGTTCTAGGTTTGATTCCTTGGTTTGGGCGTTTCCGCGTGGCCGAGTATGTTCTCCCCTTGTTTGGAATTTCTCCAGGTATGTCAGTTACCTCTGACAGTCCAAAGACTGTTCTATTAAGCAAGTTGCCCCTAGCTAGTGAGTTTGAATCATTGTGTGTGTGTGTGTGTGTGTGTGTGTGTGTGTGTGTGTGTGTGTGTGTGTGCGTGCGTGCGTGCGTGCGTGCGTGTGTGTGTGTGTGTGTGTGTGTGTGTGTTGACCCTGTGATAGGAGAACACTGTTTCACATCCTGAAATATCCTAATTTTTGGGAATTATGAAAAGTTTGGTACTTCTGGGGAAGCAAAGGGAAAAGAAAAACAGAATATTGTAGAACTTTGGTGGAACGTTGATGTAAAATTTGGGCAAGTTATTTATTTATTTGTTTTAAAATCAGTAATAGAGACACAAATCTCATAGTGAATTTTCTTATAATAATTGCTTCTAAATAAAGAGCTGCTACACTGAGTTCTATTTTTCATGCAGCAATTAACAGTAAAGATCTTCATTTATTCATTTTCTGAACCATTTAATTCTGATTAGGGTCAGAGGGAGACTGGCGCCCATCTCAACAGACTCAGGGCGAGGGCAGGGTACACCGTGGACAGATTGTCAGGCCACCACAGAGCCAACATTCACACCACCATTAACACCTCGCGGTGATTTGGAACAGTCAATTAACCTACTGTGCAGGTTTTTGGACTGTCGGTAGAAACCAGAGTACCCCGAGGAAATCCACACAAGCACAGGGAGAACATGCAAACTCCACACAGAAACGGCCGATCTGGGATTCAAACCTAGGACCTTCTTGACATGCAAACCACTACGCCACTGTGCCACCTCAATAAAGATCTCTATCTTAATGTTTATTCATCCAATGTTTATTTATTCATTTTCTATAACCGATTAATCCTAATTAGAGTCGCGAGGAGGCTGGTGCCCATACCTGCCGACTCCTGGCGTGGGCAGAGTACAACCTGGACAGCCTGCCATGCCATCATAGGGCAAAAAAACACTGATGACTATGTAGGTACTCTTGTTGAAAGTCAGCAATGGTTCTTTTACATTAACCTCACACCAGAGACAGTGAGAGACATGACCGGCCTTTGATAACCCAGTTAGTGCACTGGGGGGGCACTGACAATCCACTGAGAATAGGGCTTGAACCCCCAACCTTAGGGTCAGTGATCCAGCATCTTTATCACCAGACCTCCACTGCCTCTCTTAATGTTAATTTTTATCTTCAATAACATTAACCATGGGCAGTGCTGGCCTCCTGGTATCAGTGCTGGATCACTGACCCTAAGGTTAAGGGCTCAAGCTACATTCACCACATGCTATCACTAACACCCCCACCCACCCACCCACCCCCCCACCCGGTGCAGCTAACTGGGTTATCAAAGGCCAGCCATGTCTCTCACTGTCTGTGACGTGAGGTTGATGTAAAAGAACCATTGCTGACTTTCGACAGTGTAGCTACATAGCCGTCAGTGTGTTTTCACCCTGAGATGATCTGTCGAGCTCATCCAGGGTGTACTCTGCCCTTGCCCAGAGTCGGCTGAGATGGGCGCCAGCCTCCCCGCGACCCTAATTAGAATTAAGTGGTTACAGAAAATAAACAGTAACCACAAAACATAACCACGGACAAGGTTTGAACTTCAAACCAGGTAACGGGTTGTTGTTGTTTTCCTGTTTTATGTTTATCCCCAGAACTCCTGCAGCCATGGATCGCCCAGAAGCAATGCCAATGATGAGCCTGATGACCTTCAGGAACCTGTCTAATTCCTCAGGAGAAAGCTGTTCTCGTAATAATGTACTGAAGACAGCGGTGTTCCCAATCCTGTATTCTGTCCTCTTCCTACTAGGAATTATCCTTAACGGTCTCGCAGCATGGGTGTTTTTCAGCATCCCCAGTCGCTCTCACTTCATCATTTACCTAAAGAACATTGTGGTGGCCGATGTCCTCATGACTCTCACCTTTCCATTCAAGATTCTCTCGGACTCAAATATGGCATCGGTTAGCCTCCGCGTCTTCGTCTGCCGCGTTTCTTCCGTGGTCTTCTACTTCACCATGTACATCAGCATCCTTTTCTTTGGCTTGATTAGCATTGACCGCTGTAGAAAGACTCTTAACCCATTTGTCGGCACCAGTTCTAAACAGCTAACCCGCAGGAAGCTCCTTTCCATTGGTATCTGGGTGTCTCTGTTGGCGATCTCCTTGCCCAACATGATTCTTACCAGTACGCCACCAAAATCGGACCAATTTAGCTGCAGTAGCCTCAAGAATCAACTGGGTTTAAAGTGGCATGAAGTGGTCAACCATATCTGCCAGGTGATCTTCTGGGGTAACCTGGTAGCAGTCGTGGTTTGTTATACACTCATCACCAAAGAGCTGTTCAACTCTTTTGCTCGGACACGTGCCGTGAATATTGCGGCTCAGAGCAAGCAAAGGAAGAAGAGGGTGAGAGCTAATGTGTTCCTCGTTCTCGCAGTGTTCTTCATATGCTTCGTGCCATTTCACTTTGCCCGAGTTCCTTATACCCTGAGCCAGACAAGGGAACATCAATTCAACTGCCTCCAGAAACTTATCTTCTTCCAGGTGAAAGAAAGCACACTGTGGCTGTCCTCTTTGAACTGTGTTCTAGACCCACTCATCCATTTCTTCCTCTGCACGTCCTTCAGGGACTCACTGTTCAAAATCCTGAGACTCTCTCCTGGTAGATGTGGAGTGTTGCAGTACAGTACAGATACTCCTGCAGATATGAACCTTATGGAAAATCGCCCAAAATAAATTAATCCAGAGGGTTGTCTGTGACTCCTAAAGATCCTGAATTTGACATCTCAGACATTTTTACAGACTTACTGACTCACTCACTCACCTATTAGGGTCACATGGAGGCCAGACTCTATCTCAGCCAACACACACAGCCTCTCACGCTCACATCTGGAGCATTTTTGGAACACATAGTTTAACTATTGGAGGAAACCGGAGTTTCTTTCCATGCAAGTACAGGAAGAGCATGCAAACTTCACAAACTCTACTTGGGATTGAGTCCATCACTGGATCAGGGACTCAAACCCAAGATCTTCTTGTCACTCAACCACAATGCCACTGCGCCATATTATTCTCTTATTTTCAGGATAAGAAAAAGAAAGTCCTGCAAGGATTGATAACCTGTTCAGATTTACATCGCCTGTCGCCCAAATAGCTTGATTGGCTTCATCTTCCTTCATGACCCTGACTTGCAGGGAGATTGAAGCCGATGTCAGCTGATCTTGGGTGAAGACAGGGTACACCATAAAAAGCTCATCAGTCAATCCCATGGCCAATACACAAGCACATGTTCATTCACACTGACATCCAACAATACCTCACACCATTACATTACCCTAGCATGGACTATCAACACAAGGCAGTGCTATTCATAATGGATGGACGGATGGATGGATGGATGGATGGATGGATGGTTGGATGGATGGATGTGAATAAAAATGTCCACACCTTTAAACTTTAAACACATTTTGTAATATCGTAATATCTGACTTATTCCTATGACTTTTGATCATTAAATGCATCTTTAAAGATGATGAATTACAAAAGTAATTGCCCCTTCGTGGTTCTTTTTTGTGTTTTTCATCTTTTGTTGTATTACAAGCTGAAATTATATTAGATTTTTGGGGGGGGGGGTTGTACCATTTTATTTTCACATAAAAAGGAGGCAGGGAGCATCCAAGAGATGAAACTTGGAGAAATTGTGTTTGCAAGTTCATCAAGATCCCCAGTGATGGCGCATTAAGGTCTGTCGAGGTCTACTACGAGTCTCATGTTCTATGACTATTGTCGTCAAATTGAAAGAAATTTTAATAATCAGGGCAACATTTTTGACTGTCAAAATTTTTCTCACAATCATCAAGATCATGCAAGTTCTACCAATCATGATCCACCAAGTTTCCTCAAAATCCAATCATATCATCATGATCCACCAAGTTCCCTCAAAATCATCATGATTCCATCCAGATCATCACAATTCCAAGTGTTCACAACATCATCCTGATCCCACTAAATTCCCTTAATATCAACGAGTCATCAAAGC
>CM045743.1:40445142-40455142 GCA_024760905.1 Plotosus lineatus | reverse complement strand
TGTATGAGTGAGTGAGTGAGTGAGTGAGTGAGTGAGTGAGTGAGTGTGGGGGTGAGAGTGTGTGTGTGTGTGTGTTTGTGTGAGTGAGTGAATGAGTGAATGAGTGAGTGGATGAGTGGGTGAGTGTGTGTGTGTGTGTGTGTGTGGATGAGTGAGTGAGTGAGTGAGTGAGTGAGTTAATGAGTGAGTGAGTGTGTGTGTGTGTGTGTGTGAGTGATGAACTTAATGCTTAATTTATATATAAATAGTAATTTGGGCCAGTGGTGGCCTGCTGGATCACTGACCTGAAGGTTGGGGGTTCAAGCCCCACTTTCCACAAGATTGTTGTCACTGCCCCCCCCCCCGGTGCAGCTAACTTGGTTATCAAAGGCCAGCCATGTCTCTCACTGTCCGTGGTGTGAGGTTAATGTAAAAGAACCATTTCTGAATTTCGACAGACGTCAGCCTGTTATCAGTAAATTAGGATGAAGTGGTTACAGAACATGAATGTTAGTAATTTGGGGGGAAAATCAAAAGGTTTAAAGCTGTTTTCATTCATTCTGTTATTTTCAACGCCCCTTAATCCTCCTAGGGTTGCAGGGAGGGTGGAGCCTGTCTCTCACTGGCACTGGATGAATACAGGGTACTCCCTGAACAGCTCGCCAGACTTTCACAGGATCACAGGGCCAACACCCACACACAACTATTCACACACATACACACTTTAAAGAAATCTGGAACAGCCAATTAGCCAGATATGCATGTCTTTGGATAGTAGGAGAAAACTGGAGTCCCCGGAGAAAAACCCACGGAAGCACGAGGGAACATACAAACACCACAGAGAATCTCCCTTGTCGACCAAGTGTCTCAAAGTCTGAACATTCTTGTTGTGAGGCAAACGACCAAACCACTGAGACA
Source organism: Plotosus lineatus (assembly GCA_024760905.1). Classification (NCBI taxonomy): domain Eukaryota; kingdom Metazoa; phylum Chordata; class Actinopteri; order Siluriformes; family Plotosidae; genus Plotosus; species Plotosus lineatus. The sequence goes on along the minus strand of CM045743.1, from coordinate 40,454,245 downwards.
CCGTGTCCCTTAAGTGTAAAATTAGGTACGTTGACTCATTATGGGCGTGCTGGCGTTGACCTCACAGCAAGAAGGTCCTGGGTTCGATTCCCAGCATGGGTAATATCTGCATGGAGTTTGCGTGTTCTCTCCGTGCTTACATGGGTTTCCTCCTGGTTCTCCGGTTTCCTCCCACAGTCCAAAAACATGCTCGGCATAATAGGATAATTGACTGTTATAAATTGCCCCTAGCTGTGAGTGTGAGTTTTAAATGTTTCTGTGAGTGTCGCTCCTGTGCTGGCCTAGTGAGCTGTCCATGGTGTACCCTACCCTTGCCCGGCGTCAGCTGAGATGGGCACCATACTCCCCATGACCCAAATTAGGATTTAGCGGTTCTGAAAATGAATGATTTTAAAATGTAACTCCGTGTTAAGGGCCTTGCTCAAGGGCACAACAGTGGTGGTACTGGGGATTGCGCCTCCAGATCAATAACCCCTTGTATTAACCACTGACCCACCACTGCCCGAAATCAGATGGCAATGTATATAAAAAGCACATGGCAGGGGTGTCAAGCTCATTTTCACCGAGGGCCACATCACTAAATCTAAAGGTGATCAAGGGCCAAATAATCACTGAATATAAAATGGCTGAACATTGGTAAGCTAGCATGCAATCTTTATTAAGTCATCAATGACTAGCTGTTTACTTGAAATAGGTTGCTGCCACCTAGTGGAAAGATGATGAATTAGGTTTCAAACTCAATACAAAGAATGTATGATAATCATATTTTCTGAAAGCTCCTGGGGGCCACATAAAAGCCTGCCTGCCAGATTTGGCCCGCGGGCCTTTGTTTGACCCCTATGGCATTGAGTGCACACTCGCTCACTTACCGACTTGCAATCATTTGCCACAGTGCTTAATCCTAATAATAACTCAGTCATTTAATCGTTCACTTTCTGAACCAGTTAATCCTAATAGGATCACGGGCAGACTGGCGCCCATCTCAGCTCAATCTGGGCGACAGCAGAGTAGACCCTGGACAGCTCACCAGGCCATCACAGGGTGGAAACACACTGAAAGTTATACAGCTTCTCCTCACAAAAGTCAGCAGTGATTCTTTTACATGAACCTCCACCACAGACAATGAGACATGGCCGGCCTTTGATAGCCCAGTTCGCTGCACTGGGGGTAAATAGGATGAAGCGGTTCAGAAAATGAATGAATGTTACAAATGAAAAAGGAGACATGAGGCACTCTCAGTATATTTAAGAAAAATAAATTAGAAAATCTTCGAGCTAGATCATATAACCACCATTTCCTGGTAGAGTGCAGAAAACACATCAGATACGTGATTGCAGCAGTTATCGTGTTTTTATTTCGCAGAACTTGATTATCTGGTTTGCAATGCAGCAGCAGACACACTGCAAATTGAAACGTCGTCACTACGTCGTATCAGTGTCATTAAGCAGCACAGTGACATGGCAGGGGGCGTGTTCTGTGAGCCAGCCTGGCGGTTAACTGGAATTGCTTTTCACTGGAACATAATGATGACCAAGTGACACACACTACACGAGGCCAGTTCTGTATGTTCACGCCGGAGAAGGTACCGGAACGTTTTCTGCTTCCACATTACTCAGGATATAAACAAGGAACTATTTATCATGATATTTACTTTATTTATCATTATTATTATTATTAGTAGTAATGGTAGTGTAATTTTTGTTGATGATGATGCTATTGCTGTCTGAACTGCAAATAAAATAAAATATAAAATATATTATGAGAAGTTATAGTAGTAGAATCATTATTAGTGTTGTTGTTGTTGTTGTTGTTTTGATTATATTGTCAGTAATAACAATAATAATAATAATTATTAGTAGTATGTCCAGTTCATCAGTTCATTTTCTGTACCTGCTTAATCCTAAATTGGGTCGCGGGGAGGCTGGTACACCCTGGACAGCTCGCCAGGCCATCGCAGGGCGGAAACACGCCGACGGCTTTGCAGCCTACTCTTGTCGAAAGTCAGCAATGGTTCTTTTACATGCCTCGCACCATAGACAGTGGGACACATGGCCGGCCTTTGATAACCAAGTTAGCTGTACTGGGGGGGACAGTGACAACCTTGTGCAGAGTGGGACTCGAACCCCCAACCTTTGGATCAGCAATCCAGCACCCTATACCACTAGACCACCACTGCCCCTTAGTAGTATGTTGTTGGTGTTATTATTATTATTATTATTATTATTATTGTTGTTGTTATTATTATTATTATTATTATTATTATTGTTGTTATTATTATTATTATTATTATTATTATTATTATTATTATTATTATTATTATTATTATTATTATTGTTATTATTATTATTATTATTGTTATTGTTGTTGTTGTTGTTGTTGTTGTTGTCTTTGTTGTTGTTGTTACTACTATTATTATTATTAGTAGTAGTAGTAGTAGTATGTTGTTGGTGTTATTATTATTATTATTATTATTATTATTATTATTATTATTATTATTATTATTATTGTTGTTGTTGTCTTTGTTGTTGTTGTTACTACTATTATTATTATTAGTAGTAGTAGTAGTAGTATGTTGTTGGTGTTATTATTATTATTATTATTATTATTATTATTATTATTATTATTATTATTATTATTATTATTATTATTATTATTATTATTATTGTTATTGTTATTGTTGTTGTTGTTGTTGTTGTTGTCTTTGTTGTTGTTGTTACTACTATTATTATTATTATTATTAGTAGTAGTAGTAGTAGTAGTAGTAGTATATTGTTGGTGTTATTATTATTATTATTATTATTATTATTATTATTATTATTATTATTATTATTATAGGAGCAGCTCGGATGAAACACTTTTTTATGATTTTTTTTTTATGTTAAACCATTAAATTTTACAGAGAGGGATACAACAGGCCATTAAAACTGTTTAGTCCTCGAGTCGGGCACATTTTTTATGATTTTTTGTTTCCATCGAATTGTCACAAGAGCATTTAGTATTTATGATTTCATTGATTAATACGGTATTTGATTTTTCACATCTGTTACCGGATGAAGGGATGAAAGCGAGATAGAACTGGATTATATGCAACACTTCACTATGGAGTGCAAGCAATGCTTCCACCTCACAGCAAAAAAAGTTCTGGGTTCGAATCCTGAACTCAACAAGATAGTGAGTGTCTTCTCTCCTCCAGGTCGCCCAGTTTCCTCCAACAGTATAAAAACATGTGTATCTGTGTGTGTGTTGCATTGTGATGAGTCTGGCGAGTTTTTCCCAGTGTCAACGCCGTCCTAGTGGAGTTCAGCGGTTTAGCAAATGAGGGTCCAAGAGACAATGTGAGTTATTTTATGCTACAATCATCTCTCTCTCTCTCTCTCTCTCTCTCTCTCTCTCTCTCTCTTTCTCTCTTTCTGTGTAGGCTTTATAATGGCTTCAAACGGAACCACTAATCCAATTGGGCCTTTACATGATTGTGGAATTAACCAAAACGCTTGGAATGTAGCAACTCCCAGTTTCTATTTCACCATCTTCCCCCCTGCTCTCCTACTGAACCTTACAGTAGCCTGGATCTGTGTCCACCTCAAGACCAACTCTTCCTTCATGGTGTACCTGAAGCACTTGGTGGCAGCCGACCTCTTCATGACCTTGACCTTCCCGCTCCGAGGTGCCAGTGAGCTTCCAGGAGCCTCGCCGGGGCTTCAAGCTTTCGCCTGCCGATTCTCAAGTGTCTTCTTCTACCTCGCTATGAACATGAGTGTGATTCTGATGGGACTCATCAGCGTTGATCGCTACTTAAAGATCGTGAGATCTGGAGGAAGCCTTATGTGTCAGAGTTTGCTCTTTAGTAACGTCATAGCCTTCAGTTTCTGGATCCTTCTGATTGGCACGAATACAATACCGATAATTATCACCACAGATCAAGACCCCAGGAATAAGACGAAGGGGTTCTGCATGGCTATGAAAAGTGAACTCGGACTTTCCTGGCATCAGGGCGTGGTCATGGTTGGGAAAGGGATTTTCTGGACAGTGTGTATTATAATGATTTTTTGTTACACCTGCATTGCGAAGACGGTTTTGGAGTCGTATCAAAGGTCTCGCCGCAACAATGAGAATGAAAAACGTAAAGCAAAGCTTCGGGTTTTCCTTATTCTTCTGGTCTTTTTGATTTGTTACGTCCCCTACCACTGTATCCGGATACCTTACACTAAGTTACAGGTTCAAAGCCGCTTCACATGCCTCAAGCTTTCACTTAAAATCGGGAAGGACATAACGCTCTGGCTCTCAGCTCTGAACGTCTGCCTGGACCCTTTCATCCACTTTTTTCTCTGCAAGGATTTCAGGGATAAGCTTTGGGAGACGTGTCACCTGAAGAAACTTTGTTCATTGTTCGGAAAAAATGATGCATCTCAGTGCTCGGATACTTCGTCGTCGAATGCAAAGAGAGTGAGTATGAGTATGAGTGAGAGCGTGCGATGGCAGGGTGCAGACTATCGTAAGGCCAACACACACAATCATTGACACTCACACCCACACGCACATCTAGGGGCACTTTGAAACAGCCACTTAGCCCTAATGTGCACGTCTCTGGAGTGTAAAAGGAAACTGAGGAGCTCCGGACATCAAACCACACACAGAAGTCCCCAACCTGGTACTTGAACACAGGACCTTCTTGCTGTACTACACCACCTTGCTGGCCCATTTATTGAAGTTTGACAATGAACTATGAGTTTACCGTGTCAGGCTTATTTTGACACAATGAGACCAATGTATGGAATGGACTCTTACTGGCAGTACAATTTGAATGGCGGTCATTTGCCTTCTGCGGCCTGTCATATTCCCATCAACAAAATTTGAATGCAAATAAGTGAAAATTTGGCACAAGAATAGACTCAGTATTAAGACCTCAAACCTTCAATATATATATATATATATATATACACATATATATATATATACTAGTCCTTCTCAAAAAATTAGCATATTTCATCTTCTTGTTCTTCTTCTTCTTTTACTTTCGGCTGCTCCCTTCAGGGGTCGCCACAGCCAATAATCCGCCTCCATCTCACCCTGTCCTCTGCATCTTCTTTTCTGACTCCAACGACCTTCATGTCTTCCTTCACCACATCCATAAATCTCTTCTTTGGTCTTCCTCGAGGCCTTCTGCCTGGTAGTTCCAACCTCAGCATCCTACTGCCAATATACTCACTATCCCTCCTCTGTACATGTCCAAACCATCTCAATCTAGCCTCTCTGACTTTGTCTCCAAAACATCTTACGTGGGCTGTCTCTCTGATGTACTCGTTTCTGATCCTATCCATCCTCGTTACTCCCATATTTCATCCGACCAATAAAAAAAAGTGTTTTTAATACAAAAAAAAAAAGTCAACCTTCAAATAATTATGTTCAGTTCTGCACTCAATACTTGGTCGGGAATCCTTTTGCAGAAATGACTGCTTCAATGCGGGCGTGGCATGGAGGCAATCAGCCTGTGGCACTGCTGAGGTGTTATGGAGGCCCAGGATGCTTCGATAGAGGCCTTAAGCTCATCCACAGTGTTGGGTCTGGTGTCTCTCAACTTTCTCTTCACAATATCCCACAGATTCTCTATGGGCTTCAGGTCAGGAGAGTTGGAAGGCCAATTGAGCCCAGTAATACCATGGTCAGTAAACCATTTAGCAGTGGTTTTGGCACTGTGAGCAGGTGCCAGGTCGTGCTGAAAAATGAAATCTTCATCTCCATAAAGCTTTTCAGCAGATGGAAGCATGAAGTGCTCCAAAATCTCCTGATAGCGAGCTGCATCGACCCTGCCCTTGATAAAACACAGTGGACCAGCACCAGCAGCTGACATGGCACCCCAGACCATCACTGACTGTGGGGACTTGACACTGGACTTCAGGCATTTTGGCATTTCCTTGTCCCCAGTCTTCCTCCAGACTCTGGCACCTTGATTTCCGAATGACATGCAGAATTTGCTTTCATCCGAAAAAAGTAGTTTGGACCACTGAGCAACAGTCCAGTGCTGCTTCTCTGTAGCCCAGGTCAGCCGCTTCTGCCGCTGTTTCTGCTTCAAAAGTGGCTTGACCTGGGGAATGCGGCACCTGTAGCCCATTTCCTGCACACGCCTGTGCACGGTGGCTCTGGATGTTTCTACTCCAGACTCAGTCCACTGCTTCCACAGGTCCCCCAAGGTCTGGAATCGGCCCTTCTTTCACTTTCTCCTTCCCACAGACGTCCCACTGAGGTGGCTTGATCGAGCACTCTGGGAACAGCCTATTCGCTCAGAGATTTCTTTCTGTGTCTTACCCTCTTGCTTGAGGGTGTCAATGATGACCTTCTGGACAGCAGTCAGGTCGGCAGTCTTACCCATGATTGCGGTTTTGAGTAATGAACCAGGCTGGGAGTTTTTAAAAGCCTCAGGAATCTTTTGCAGGTGTTTAGAGTTAATTGGTTGATTCAGATGATTAGGTTAATAGCTCGTTTAGACTACCTGAACATGATATGCTAATTTTTTGAGATAGGAATTTTGGGTTTTCATGAACTGTATGCCAAAATCATCAGAATTAAAACAATAAAAGACCTGAAATATTTCAGTTGGTGTGCAATTAATCTAAAATATATGAAAGTTTAATTTTTATCAGAACATCACAGAAAATAATGGACCAGTATATGTGAAGCGCTCCACCGAAAGTAAGTGCTTGTCGCAAGTGACGTATGGTGCTTGTGAGACAAAGCGTGGCTTATCCGGACTTCCAATCTTTCAAGTGAGCAAGTGAAGGTTGCGTTCTAAGATATATATATATGTGTGTGTGTATATACGTATATATACAGGTACTTCTCAAAAAATTAGCATATTGTGATAAATTTCTGTAATGTACTGATAAAAATTAAACTTTCATATATTTTAGATTGATTGCACACCAACTGAAATATTTCAGGTCTTTTATTGTTTTAATGCTGATGATTTTGGCATACAGCTCATGAAAACCACTACACCATCATAACGAATTTTCTGCCATATTCGGCATACAGTACATAATATACATTCAGATAGTGCAGTGGTGGCCTGGTGTAAGGCGCTGGATCACTGATTCTAAGGTTGGGCGTTCAAGTCCCTCTCCCAAGAGGTTGTCACTGGCCGCCCAGTGCACTAACTGGGTTATCAAAAGCCGGCCATGTCTCTCACTGTCGATGGTGTGAGATTCATGTAAAAGAACCTCAGTGTGTTTCTGTCAAGGGTGTACTCTGCCTTCGCCCAGAGTCAGCTGAGATGGGCGCCAGCCTCCCCATGACCTTAATTAGCATCAAGTGGTTCAGCAAATGAATGAATGAATGAATGAATGAATCACTCATGGGTGACACGGTGGTGTAATGGTTTGCACTTCTCCCTCACAGCAAGAAAGTCCTGGGTTTGATTCCCAGGCATTGAACCCAGGACCTTCTTGCTGTGAGGCAGACGTGCTAACCACGACGCCATTGTGCCGCCTCGCCATTATTAATTTAATTAAATGTTTTTTTTTCTTTTGTTTGATAGAATATGCTTGTTTATGAACCGAAAGAAAAATACAGTAAACATTAAAATTTTGATTGAGATGTTAATTCCAAGTATAATCATCAGATTTTTTCTTTTTTTTTCAGGTCTAATCATAAAAATTCATCCGCTTTGGACTGTGGGATGAATAAAAAAGCCTGAAATGTATCATTTCCTATTTTCATTTTCACCATCTTTCCTCCTTCTCTTATACTAAACCTTACAGTAGCCCAGATATGGTTCCACGTCCAGACCAGATCTACCTTCATGGTGTACCTGAAGCACTTGGTGACAGCCGACCTCTTCATGACCTTGACCTTCCCTCATTAAAGGTGCCAGCAAACTGCCAGGGGCGTCACCGAGGCTTCAAGCTTTTGCCTACGAATTCTCAAGTGTCTTCTTCTGCCTCACATGAACATGAGCGTGTTTCTGATGGGACTCATCAGCGTTGATCGCTACTAAAGATTGTGAGAACTGGAGGAAGTCTTACTTGTCAGAGTTTCCTCTTTAGTAACATCCTAAACTTCAGTTTCTGGGTCGTTCTGATTGGCACGAATACAATACCGATCATTATCACCTCAGACCAAATGAGCCCTATAAATGCGATTCATCTCTGCATGAGAATGAAAAGTAAACGAGGACTTTCCTGGCATCATCATCAACCAAAAGATTTTTGGACCGTGTGTATTTTAATTAATCAGTGATGGATCCCAGTCCTTGGAGAATTCACTCTAAGTTTAACATTAAAAATAAATAAATCAATAAATAATTGAGCGACCAGGAAGCGACAGGATGTGGAGTTTAAACTTCCAATAATTATACAAACATAAGAATCTTTATTATTATTATTATTATTATTATTATTATTATTACTACTACTACTACTAGTAGTAGGTTCATGGGAAGTCTGGAGCCTATGTCAGCCAACACTGTGCGAAGATGGGATCCCTAAACAGCTTGCAAGACTATTGATTTTTTTACACTCGCATCAATGGCCAAGGTCCATTTCTTTGGGCTGGAGGAAACTGGAAAACCCAGAGGAAACTCAGGAATTTCTTCATGGAGCCTGTGACTGAAACCAATGACATTTTTTGATAACAAGTGGACAGGCTAACTACTACACCACTCATTTCTTAATCATAACCATCATCATCATCATCATCATCATCATCATCATCACCATCATAATCGTCTTTTTCCTCCCCTTGATCCAGGGTCGGGTTGTAGGGTCAGGTTGAAGTTGTCCTGTTGGCTTCATCAATCTGGGACCTCCAGCTCTCAGTGGAGCAATTCGCAGTTACGTGCGAAGAGCCAGGATGAGAATCGGCACTTCTAAGTCCGAGGTCATGGTTCTCAGTCGGAAAAGGGTGGAATGTAACCTCTGGCTCGGGATTGAGGTCCTGGCCCAAGTGGAGGAGTTCAAGTATCTCAAGGTCTTGTTCATGAGTGAGGGAAGGATGGAGCAGGAGATTTAGAGGTGGATCACTGCAGCCTCTGCTGTAAAGCGGAACCTGTACCAATCTGTCCTGGTGAAAAGGGAGCTGAGGCACAAGGCAAAGCTTTCAATTTACCAGT
>CM045743.1:40412642-40430142 GCA_024760905.1 Plotosus lineatus | reverse complement strand
GAGTGGACTCACGCCCGAACTTTGAATCCTCACAGAGTACATTTATAAAATTATATATTTTTTATTGTATATAACTAAAAGCTTGTTGGAATGCCTTTGAATTTTAATTGACTAATATAATGTGGTTTGACGTAATCATTTATCAAACACAATGCATCACATTTCCAAGGCTTCTTAATTTAATTTACTTTGATTTTATGTTAAAACTGTTTGTATTGATTATATTCCAGGTACAGTGTACGAACTTGCATATTTTTCTTGCTTGAGGAAAACCAATTGTTTGGTTTATGTAAAGAATTTCTGCGAAAATGACAAAAAAGGGATGAAAATCTGACAAAAACAAGAGTATTCAGAGAGTGCAAACCTCCGCCAAGGCAAGGGGAAAAAAAGGGAGGAAAAAGAGTACACAGCACAGGCTGCTGTAACATGGCACCTCCAAGAAAATCCGTCTGTCTCATAATGTTAAAGAATCTCTTAAACAATTCATGGATACGGAATTTGATCCAGATCATCTCCAAAATTCCACAACGGTTTCCTTGCACCATAATTCATCCTCCCCCCCCCCAAAAAAAAAAAAAAAAAAATTGTATAACTTTTTGCATGAGCTCATGAACAAGCCATCAGACAAACAAAAATCAAGCCTTCAGGAGGTTTTTGCTTTTTGTGGCGAGAACATAAAATATTTTGTCACGTCCACTTCGAGAAATTATGAACCCATTTCAACAAAACAGAAATATTTTTTTATATACTTCTCAAATTCGCCCTACATAGATCATGGTACGTCAACGGAAATTTCAATAAAGCCTGTGGTTAAACCTGACAGTCTATCAAAAGACATGCGAAACCTCACTGCCGAAGTGTGATTTCCTGAAACAGTAAATTTCAGATATCATATACCACTGGAACATGTTACTCGCTTACCCCGTGCTGTGAGGTTCGTGTAAAACAACCATTGCTGAGTTTCCTGTAGAGGAGCTGCGTAGTTGTCAGCATATGTCTGCATTCTGATGGCCTGGAGAGCTCTCCAGGGTGTACTCTGCCCTCGAGCAGAATCAGCTGAGATGGGCACCGGCCTCCCCATGACCCTAATTAAGATCAAGTGGTTCAGAAAATGAATGAATCATAATAATAATAATAATAATAATAATGATGATGATGATGATGATGATGATGATGATGATGATGATGATGTAATTAAACAAACTGTAAACATGTACTAGTACATAGCATAAACAGGAATTTATATTTGATCTTATAAGCTAGAAATATTTTAACCTGAATATAGCGAAATGATCAGCGCTGGTAAATGTTCAAAAAATAGTTTTATTTAATTGTTCGTAGTGAAATATTCTCGTGAGTTCGGTTGCTTAGTTTTTACATATTGTTACTTATGCAGGCTCCAAAAAGAAATATATGTATTAATATTATATCAAAGCTTCCTGCTAAATAATAGAGTATTTTTGTGCTGATTTAAATCGAAAGTGAAGCTAAAGTGAAATTGCATTGTTTACTATAAAATTTAAACTCGCTAGCGATTCCTGGGAAGCATTTTTAATCACATCAGCTATTTCTCAAGCGCTTGAACACGTGCTGGGACTTTCCATCCTTTCTAACTTTTTGTAATACAAACTCTCTTTCCCTTTTTAAGGAGAGCAGGTCAGTGGTCAGCATGTCCACGTCCACCTCACAACAAGAATTTTCCTGGTTTGAGTCCCACGTGAGGACGTTTCTGTGTGGCGTTTGAGTGTCCTCCCACAGTTCAAAGACGTGTATGTTCAACTAACTGGCATGCAAAATTGCCCCTGGGTGTAGATCTTAGTGTGAGTCATTGTGTGTATTGAGCCTGCAATGGTCGATCAAACAGTTCAGGGTGTACTTGATAAACCGTTGTCTGAAATAGGCTCTCGTCTTCCAGTGGCCTTAGTGGAATTAAGCGGCGCGGGAGTTTTAAGAGATTAAGATATAATAAGGAACTTAATCTGAAATTACGGACACCATTTCTGAACCGAGCGTATTAGTAATAATAGAAATATAGAAATTTATGCAAGATATTTTTATTTTTTATTATTTTTGCTTAATTTGTATCTGTATTTTTTTTGTTTGTTTTTGTTTTTGGTTTTTTTTTTTTTTTTTTTTTTTGCTATTTTAAAGTTTGGTCTCCACCTGATTTATTAAAAGATATAAAAATGAGTTATTATGTAATAATAAATGTTTTGTACCTGCATTCTCTGTTTAGATAACTTTGTTAAAGTTCTGTATTTTTAGCTGGTCCCCCATTTCACTGGAGCACGGAATGCACTAATCGTGGAGGAATAGCGTGGAATGCAGTCTACGGAGGAGCTTCGGCTTTTTACACGGAAAATGGGTCAAAATCCGACGGAAAATTGTACGTTCGGAACACTTTCAGAACGTTCACGGCATGTGCAGAACAGGCACGGAAAGACTACGGTACAATTTAGGAATACATACGGAATACATAGCGCACGGTTTAACTGCAGAACATACGGAATAACACATACGGAACTATACGGAATAACACGGAAGATAAGAGAATAATTGTGGAATGTTTGCAGATGACAACATTTTTGCTTCCGTAAGTGTGCCGTGCTCCAGTGAAATGGGGGTATATATATATATATTTCATGTTTTTGTTATAATTTTTATGATTTACTTGAGTATTATTAAAACTGAATATCTGTAATCTTAATCTTTTTTTTTTTTTTTTTAACGACAAAATAATTTCACACATCTGGAGAATTCCCTTCACATCCAGCTATTGACTGGATTCTGTACAGCAAACAAATATAATTTTCATTTGATGCCCCTTGAGCTTTTTTTTTTTTTTTACTTTCACTTGAGTACATTTCAGAATAAACATGTCTATTTTTAATTAATTAAGATTTTAATATAATATCTTAGAAACAGAGGTGCTGAGGAAAAGACAGGAGGCAGAGCTGGAGGTAGCAGAGATGAAAATGTTGAGGTTCTCTTTGGGAGTAACGAGGATGGATAGGATCAGGAATGAGGACATCAGGGGACAGCACATGTAAGACATTTTGGAGACAAAGTCAGAGAGGCTAGATTGAGATGGTTTGGACATGTACAGAGGAGGGATAGTGAGTATATTGGTAGTAGGATGCTGAGGTTGGAACTACCAGGCAGAAGGCCCAGAGCAGGGGTCCCCAAACCTTTTCCTGCGAGGGCCACATAACTATTCCCTTTTCCGATGGGGGGCCGAAGTCAGCGTGTGACAGAAAAAGTGTGACAACTGCAGAGCTGCCTAAACATAAACATTTATTGCTTTCCAGTAAGCCACAAATAACCAAATATTATTAACCCTTTTTGGGACCGTCACAAAAAAAAGTCAGGAAATAAATAATAAAAGAAACGCTGGTGGCTATCAGTTCAGCAACATGAAAGCTGCCTGAACAGATGACTGGCTGAGCTGAGCTTGGCATACAAATGTATTCTCCTGAGCGAACCGTCCAGTTCGTAGCTTTGAGAGTTTGTCTACTCGCACTTTGCCTTGCAAGCGATCATACTCATCTTTGTGACGGGATTCAGAGTGTCGGCTCTTTTGCGCTCTTTTTCGCTCTTTTTCGGCTCTTTTTCGGTATTCTTTGAATCCCGCCACCGTCTCTTGACAGATGATACAGGCGACCTTTTCTTTGCATTGAACCGAAAAATAATCGTTTGTTCACTGCAGGTTAAATCCCCTGTATTCTGAATCAAATTTTCCCTTCCATAACCTTTTCACCATTCTCTCGTTCTATTTGACAGGGGAGAGCCTAGGATTTTTGTTTTGTGGGGGGAGGGGCACAGACGGCAGCAGGGTGGAATAGGGTGTCATGTTCTAGGTGTGTATTAGTCTTGATCGCGTGGCAAGGCTAAAAAAAAATAATAATCATAATCTGTCTGGTATTGTTCAGGGGGCCGGACCAAATGTGGAGGGGGGCCGGACCAAATGTGGAGGTGGGCCGTATCCGGCCCGTGGGCCGTAGTTTGGGGACCACTGGCCTAGAGGTAGACCAAAGAGGAGATTTATGGCTGTGGTGAAGAAAGACATGAAGGTAGTTGGAGTAAGAGTAGAAGATGCAGAGGATAGGGTGAGATGGAGGCAGATGATTCGCTGTGGCGACCCCTGCAGGGAGCAGCCGAAAGGAAAAGCAGATGAAGAAGATCTTTCACTTTACTTTCAAAATACTGTACAATTTTATAATAATAATTCACAGAAACCATGTAGGCACTTTCCTTCATTCATTATCTGAACTGGTTAATCCTAATCAGGATCACAAGGATTCTGGCACCCATCTCAGCCAATTCTGGGCAAGGGTAGAGTACACCATGGACAGCTCTCCAGTCCATCACAGGGCACAAACATGCTGACGGCTATGCAGATCCTCATGTCAGAATTCAGCACTGGTTCTTTTACATTAACCTCACACCACAGACAGTGAGAGACATGGCCAACCTTTGAAAACCCAGTTAGCTGCACTGGGGGAGACAGTGATAACCTGTTGGGAGCGGGGCTTGAACCCCCAACCTCGGGATCAGTGATCCAGCACCTTTACCAACAGGCCACCACTGCCTTTCTTGGAACAAATCATCTGTAATATCGGCAAAAAGTGAGTTTGTCCACAGTCTTGATTCAAGCATTATCCCATACTTGCGAGGTGGATACTGACCATTCATATTCTGAGCTAACTAACCAATCAGGTTAAACCATTTCCATACTGTGTATATTTTAAGATGTGTCCTGAACCCAGTATATGAGAGTATATTTAATTTTGACAATCATATTTGGGTATAATAATAATAATAATAATAATAATAATAATAATAATAATAATAATAATAATAATGGCAATAATGTTTACTATATACTAAGCAACAATTTTATAGTCAGATGTGCAACACTTGGTATAAAGTTACAATAAAGTTAATTTAATCATATGGCTTTGAAACACGCCGTTTAGATTAGTTGACCTGAGATGACCTCAGATGACCCTTGCAGGAGTAAGCAATTTGGCAGCCATAGCTCAATTGTTAGAAGTGGGTTTGGAAGCTAAAGGTTACTGGTTTGATTCCCGAACCAGCAGGAAAAATATGTGGTGGGGGGAGGGGAGTGAGCAGACCCTTCTTCCTGCCACACCCATGGCCCAAATGCCCTTGAGCAAGGCTAGCAATTGCTCTTGGGGCTCCCCACTGCTCCGCGTGTGCACGTGTGTGTGTGTGTGTGTGTGTGTGTGTGTGTGTGTGTGTGTGTGTGTGTGTGTGTGTGTGTGTGTGTGTGTGTGTGTGTGTGTTCATTTAAATACAGAGGTAGTAATTTCCCTTGCATGATTAATACAGTATATCAAAATAATTGAATAAAATTCCACACTCCACAAGGTTGTCACTGTCCCCCCAGTGCACTAACTGGGTTATCAAAGGCCAGCCATGTCTCTCACTGTCTATGGTGGGAAGTTCACGTAAAAGAACTATTGCTGGCTTTCGACATGAGGAGCTGCAAAGCCATCAGCTTGTTTCTGCCCTTTAGTGGCCTGGTGAGCTGTCCATGGTGTACTCTCCCCTCGCCCGGAGTTGGCTGGGATGGGTGCCAGCTTCCCCGCAACCATAATTAGGATTAAGCAGTTACTGAAAATGAACTGAATAAATAAAATATGTACAGTATGTAGATGAAATATTAGGTGCAGTGTCCGAGTTTTTAAAAGTGATACATGCAGGAAAAACATGTTCTTGCTTTTTTTGCAAAGTCATGCTGTTTTCATTTCCTTTCTCCTAATCTTCCTTAAGCTTCAGTTCTCTCTGTGTGTGTGTGTGTGTGTGTGTGTGTGTGTGTGTGTGTGTGTGTGTGTGTGTGTGTGTGTGTGCAAGCATATGTATGTGCATATGTATGTGTATATATTATGTGTGCGTCTGTGTACTGTACGTGTATGTATGTGTGTGTGTGCGCGCGTGTGTGTGTACTGTGTGTGTGTGTGTGTGGGTGTGTATGTGCGTATGTATGTGTATATATTATGTGTGTGTGTGTGCACGTGTGTGTGTAGTGTGTGTGTGTGTGTGTGTGTGTGTGTGTGTGCATATATGTATGTGCATATGTATGTGTATATATTATGTGTGTGTGTGTGCACGTGTGTGTGTAGTGAGTGTGTGTGTGTGTGTGTGTGTGTGTGTGTGTGTGTGTGTGTGCATATGTATGTGCATATGTATGTGTATAGATTATGTGTGCGTCTGTGTACTGTACGTGTATATATGTGTGTGTGTGTGCACGTGTGTGTGTGTGTGAGTGTGTGTGTGTGCGTATGCATGTGTGTATGTATGTGTATATATTATGTGTGCATCTGTGTACTGTACGTGTATGTATGTGTGTGTGTGGGCGTGTGTGTGTGTGTGTGTGTGTCTGTGTGTGTGTGTGTGTGTGTGTGTGTGTGTGTGTCTGTGTGTGTGTGTGTGTGTGTGTCTGTGTGTGTGTGTGTGTGTGTGTGTGTGTGTGTGTGTGTGTGTGTGTGTGTGTGTGTGTGTGTGTGTGTGTGGAGGGGGTATATATTCTTTTTTGCATGGATTTTTTGACAGTGATACATTTAGTATATATAGAGTATTGTTTCATTTCATTAAGCAGTTTTAGTAATAAAAGTTGAAGTTTTTTCCATGTTAGCGAAACAGTGAAATAATACAAGGAAATGTGAGTGAAAATACACGGTAATAAAACCATTACATTATTTCATGAGCAATTAATATGTAATTGATCAATGAGCAGTTTACATATTAGAACATTATTTTATTTGTTGTATTATTGTTGTTGTTATTGTTGTTGTTGCTGTCACCTCCACCAAAGTAAGAGATGACACTAATTAAAAATGGTAGAATAGTCTGAGGCGGAGTATCCAATACCGTCTCTTATAATCATGTACGATACCGTCACTTATAGTCACATATGATACCCTCTCTTCAGGACATTGGTCGCCCCGTGGCAAGGTGCTGGATTACCGATCCGAAGGTTGGGGGTTCAAGCCCCACTATGAACTGTTGTCACTGCTGTCTGCCCAGTGACAGCCACCTGGGCTATCAAAGGCCGGCCATGTCTCTCACTGTCTTATAATCACATACACCACCATTATTAATAAGCATATATACCATGTTTTATAATCACATACGATACCATCCCTCATAATGATATATGATACACAACACTGTCTGTAATAATCATTCACAGACTCATCTACACTGTGTGCATGTCCTGGTACGATCCTTGTAACATCCTCAGAAAAGGGTCATTGGCCAAACGTCTTCCTGTTGGTAGACGTTACTCAAGCTCAAGACGAGACATGCAACGTTAAGCTTTGGGTTGTCGGAGGGTATATCGAGTAATTCATTAGAGCAGAGTATCCAGCAGATGGAGTTATAACTTTATCAGTCAACGTCCACTTCAGGACGTCTCAGTCAAATTCTCAGGCATGCAAGACCTCATTGAGAAGAACGGTTACGGAAAGTAGAACTTACTAGCACAGATGTGGGAGTGGTTTAGATACCACAGATACCACCAAATTCCTAAATATAACAAGGCAGAAGCTTTTGATTGATGTTTTATTACATCACAATGAACAATATTTCTGACTGGAGTTCATTCCACAGCTTTATATGAATCAAGTTATTGCTTCCGTAGTCATTTCTAATACAAAGAATTTTTTGTGTGGTGGAACAATTTGTGTGGTGGATGCTCGACATAAGGAACCACCAAATAAATTCAAATGTGCTGATAATTAATGGATTAAAGGATGCGTAATTTACTTCTAATTACACTAATTAAGACCCCTCTGTTATCATTGGCTGTAAATGGTTATACTGTGTCATATAATAATAACTCAAACATGATCAGCGCAAAATTGCTGTTGGAAAAAATATGAATAAAAATCAGGATGTGCTACTACAGAACAATCCACACCAGTGGAACAGTGGAACCCGATTAAAACATTTCATAAGAAATAATTCATTATTTTTTACGAAGATTGAGGTAAACGGTTAAAGTGATCGCTGCTGGGCAAATAAACTATTCCTAATAATAATCTATAAAAGCAGTTTCTCCATCGGGGTCCTGGAGGAACTCCCAGTTGACTTCAGGAAAGAGGTTGATGTACAAGCCTGAGTAGGTCACCGCGACTAAAATAGGGTACTGACACCATGCAGCATGGATAATGTACCGAATGGGCCTTAGACGGGTAATAGTTTATCTTACAGTATGCTCTATATTACAGCGACGACCCAATTTATCAGGGGGAAATTATTTTGTGGATTTAAAGGATTTAACAAGATGGCTCAGGTTTGACTTTTTTTGTTTACTCAAGGTCAAAGGTAATTGTTTCATATCAAAGTCCCAATAAGGTTTTACATTCATGTATAGCATGACTGGCATGCCGACCGGAACTCGTTTTGAAATTATGACTTCTAAAATTCCTGTGACCTTGATTTTGACCTTTTAAGGTCACTGAAGGTCAAATGGGATTGCACTGACTGAAAGGTCGTAGGGCAGTGGTGACCTGGTGGTAAGGTGCTGGATTGCCGATCCTAAGGTTTGGGTGGGTTCAAGCCCCACTGTCAAAGGTTGTCGCTGACCCCCACCCCCGCCCACACCCCACACCCCATCCCCCGCCCCCACCCCACACCCCACCCCACACCCCACCCCACACCCCACACCCCACCCCACACCCCACCCCACACCCCACACCCCACCCCACACCCCACCCCACACCCCACCCCCGCCCCACACCCCACACCCTACCCCACACCCCACACCCCACACCCTACCCCACACCCCACACCCCACCCCACACCCCACCCCCACCCCACACCCCACACCCCACTTCCACCCCACACCCCACACCCCACTTCCACCCCACACCCCACCCCACAGTGCAGCTAACTGGGTTATCAAAGGCTGGCCGTGTGTCTCACTGTTTATAGTGAGAGGTTCATGTAAAAGAACTATTGCTGACTTTCGACAAGAGGAGCTACACATAGCCATCAGTGTGTTTTAGCTCTGTGATTGCCAAGTGAGCTGTCCAGGGTGTGCTCTGCCCTCGCCCCAAGAGAAAATGAATGAATGAATGAATGAATGAATGTGCGTACATATTTTCCTAATGGTCACTCATTGTACCTATGTGTCTCGGTCACCTTGTATCTCAGGAAAAAATGGTTTTAAATTTAACATGGAAACCATCTATTTCCAAAATGTTATTACTTTGATCTGATCTTGATCTTTGAGATTTTAACATTCTAAAATCAAATACTCTTTGAAGATCAGGTAGGATAATGTTTCCACCAAGTTTGGCCAAAGGACTTCCATGAGTGTTGCCAGGAACTAGTTTTTGAGAAACCGACAAACACTGGTGATTACAATACCTCCGCCAAAACTCAGCCAGTTAACTAAATCTGGATGTCTTTGAAGTGTGAGAGGAAAACTGGAGCTCCCAGAGGAAACCCATGCAAAGACAGGAAGAACACGCAGACTTTACATAGACATCCCCATGTCAACCGCCAAGGTTACAAATAGTGTGCGAATATTTATAATTCCCAGTGATCAGGCACATCCCATCCATCTTATGTAAGTTCTGCCAGAAAAACTTGGCATGAATCACCTGCCGCCTGACCTGCACACCTATATTGTGTATTTAGTCACGCTCCAAAATTCAGTGGAGACCTTTTCAATGGAATTGGACGCACGGCTTTGAGGATTGGGGTTCAATCACCGATAAAAGTGTTACTGAGGACAAGCACTGACGTCATGTGACGAGACCTGTGGAGCAGGCAGTGCTTTTGGGTTCATCCCAAAGGTGGGCAATGGGGATGATGCCAGGAATCAGTGCAAGACACTTCAGCTTTGGTAAACCATGTCCTCATGAAGCTCCAAAGCTTTGAACGTTTGTAAATCTTATAATTTTGTGGCAGCAATTTACATATATGTTCGGCAGACGCTCTTATCCTGAGCAACTTACAATTATTAGTTTTATACAATTGAGCGAGTGAGGGTTAAGTCCCTTGCTCAAGGGCCCAACAGTAGTGACAATGGGATTGGAACCGCTATCCTTTGGATCAGTAACCCATTCCCTTAAGCACCAAGCCTCCACTGCACCGATTTTGGAAAGAACCAATTGTGGGTAGGGTGCTCAGGTTTGGCCTTGCCGTGTAACCAATAGTGGTGCTTAAAATTTTGCGACTTGTCAATTTTTCTGCAGGAATGATTTGAAACAGCATCGGATTTTCACAAAAGTCCAAAACATTGATCCAGAGAACCCAATCAAACAAATGAGTTGAGAAAATAATTGAACATCCCCTTTCTTTGAGTGGTAAAACTATGTGAAAGTTTGCTTTCAGGCCCCCTTGAGCAATAATAGCTGGAACATGACATTTGTGGAGACTGTTGATCAGTCCTGCACATCAATTTGGAAGAAATTCAGTCCATTGTTTCGTACAGAACACCTTCATCTTTGGTACATTGGTGGGTTTCCTTACATGAACTGTCCACAGAACATTTCTACTGGATTAAGGTCGGAACTCTGACATGGCCATTCATTGGCTGCAGTACATTTATCCTTCTTTAACCATTCTGTGAGTAGCATAGTGGAGTAGTGGTTGGCACGTCTACTTTACGGCAAGAGGTTTCCAGGGTTTGACTCACAGGTTTGGTCAAGGCGTTTCTGTGTGTGTTCTCCCAGTGCACGCATGACTTTTCTCAGGGTACTCTGGTTTCCTTCCCAGTCCAATAACATTCACATTAGGCATTAGGCTAAATAGATATTCTTGGTTTACCCCTTGGTGTCGATGATAATGTGACTATGTATGTGTATGTGTGTATTGGCCAAATGATGGATTGGAAAGCTGTTCAGGGTATAACCTGCCTTTGCCCCAAATCGGCCAAGATAGGCTTCAATGTCTCAGCAACTTTATTAGGTGTGTTTCAGCAAGTGAATGAATGAATTCTTTGGTATGCATTGATTAATTTTCTGAACCGCTTAATCCTAATTAGGGTTGCAGGATACACCCTGGACAGCTCGCCAGGCCATCTTAGGGCATTTATATGATCATATTTATGAAATAATGAAATATAGCAAATCCATAAACTTTGTAATCACCGCTATGAATGTCACAAGTGAATGTAATCTGGTCTTTTTCTTATCTTATCTTATCTTCTGTTGGTTGCTCTGCAGCTGTGATCCATGGTTTGGTTGCCAGTTCTAAATGGTCTTATCTCAATAAGTCCTGAGTTCTGTTGCTAATGGATGTGTCCCAAGTCGTGTATGGGTTTCGGATCAAGGCCGCCTACTGAATTAATTAAGAGAAAATTTTGCCTAAGTTGAAATGTTGACAGCGTTTGTTAAACAATGACCTTCTGTGGAAGCTGATGTCAGTTCTGTAAAATCGTATACAAGGTGCTACTGAAAGGTAGTCAGATGAAATGGAAACCAGTTTTTATTCCAGCCTTACAGGTTACATCCAACACATCATTCTAAGTTTCAGCCGGTCGTGATTAAACATTTTAAAATAAATGTTTTGTCTGTATCCATTGTTTAATTCCAACGAACACCTACCCAGCTAAGCATAACATGGAGTAAGTAACACCTAAAAGAACGATATGTGAACAGCCTGTTTTGGTTGGGATGACAATTGGAGAGACGGATATCATCTACAATCAATACATTCTACTTTTCCTTTTTTATATATACTGTATTAATTCCCCAAGTCAGGCCAGGATGACCTGCTACAGGAACCATGTAATCCTGTACTACCTGTCTCATGGTTAGGTGGTCAGCCACTAAACCGGCTCCTCCATCAAGCTTATCTTGATGAGGTGGGTGTGTGGACAACTGGCGTGACGAAAAACAAAACTTGTCACAGGGCGGGTGAGCTCACTCAAGAGCCAATAGCCATCCATGCCTGGAGACCAGTTGGGCACTACCAGGGAATTTGGCCTATTGAAACACTTACCATGTGATCGTCTGGTGGAAGACAACAAAATACACCTACGGCCAAACAGCTATGGACCATGATGATGATGATGATGATGATGATGATTGATTGATTCCCCAAGGAAAATTATTGCTTCTGCATTTAATCCATCCAAAGTAAGCACACACACATTTAACCAGCGAACACACACTCGGAGCTGTGAGCTACCACACATTGTGGTTTAGGTACCTTCCTCAACGCAACTTCACCCATGAAGGTGCAGGAAGGAAAGGTGCAGTTCACTCTCCTACCGCCACAAATTTTTCCTGCTGGTTGGAGAATAGAACCAGCAATCTTTTGGTTACAAAGCCATTTCTCTAATTGTTAAGCTACTTGCCGAACCACCCAATCCTAATATCTTATCTTGGTCACCTCTGGGTTAAGCTAGTGTACACCCTGAACAGCTTGCCTATATATCGCAGGGCAATCAATAATACACTATAGTGCCACACTTATCCTATACTGTACTTATCAATAATGCACCAAAGGTAAAGTGGCTATCGCTAAATAATCCCTCAGCTGGAACATTTGGATTATTCCATTCAGGAACGTCCTCTGAGCCTGAGGAGAAAAACTACTTGAGTATTTCATACATGGGCTGATGTCTCTCACCGTCTATGGTGTGAGGTTCATGTAAAAGAACCATTGCTGACTTTCAACAAGAAGAGCTGCAAAGCTGTCAGCGTGTTTCTGCCCTGCGATGGCCTGGTGAACCGTCCATAGTGTACTCTGCCCTCGCCCGAAGCCAGCCTCCCCGCAACCCTAATTAGGATTAGGCGGTTACAGAAAATGAATGAATGAAGGATGCATGGGCTGGTAAACAAAAACAAAAATTTTATAGATATTTTTATAGTTTCTTTTTCCATATTTTAACCATAACAAAGATGGGTGAGGTGAGTGTGGAGGGGTCCGAGTTCAGCTAAGCGCCATGGAGATGAAGATACTTTTTTGACCCCATTCAGATTTTAGGATGTAAATATAAGAAAGTCAGACCCAAAATGTTAATTAACTATTAACTATGCTCAAATTTTTTCATGTAGATACAGTATATATATATATATGTGTGTGTGTGTGTGTGTGTGTGTGTGTGTGTGTGTGTGTACACATGATATATATATATATATATATATATATATATATATATATATGTATACATATATGTATATATATATATATATATATATATATATATACACACACACAGGGATCCCTCACTTTCCACATTTAATTGGGACCACGATCCCCCCGCGACTACGGAATTCCGCGAAGTAGGATCAACCCCCTTTACTGACGTATACATACATGTGTATGTATATATAATAATCAATAAATACATATTCAATGCTATAAATGCTTATAATAGCAATTAGACATTCAAAAATAATGCATAAGATGTACATAAAATATAAATACACACACATACAGACACATACAGATGCGCACCTCACATAAAAATGTAAGTAGTTTTGATGGGAGGTTTTGGGTTGTTTTTTGTTTTGTGTTTTTTCAGGGTTGGTTTTTTTTTTGTTTTTTTTTGTTTTTGTTTTTTTTTTGTTTTGCATAATTGGCCTTGTTTTTGCAGCATTTTTCTTAACATTTTCCCCGATTCTTCCTTAATCTCCTTATTTTTTAATCTGATGAATTAAAAAAAAAAAAAAAAAAAAAAAAAAACACTATGCACTGAAGCCGCATGGACTGAAGCGTGAAGTAGTGAGGGATACCTGTACATATACTATGCTGAAAAAAAGGTAAAAACATAGTAAAAAAATTTATTATTATTATTTTTTTTTTCCATTTTACAGCATGAGGCCACCTGCTTCAAATGACCATGACAGACTCTGCATGTCTGCTGTTTCAATTTAACCACAATCCACTCAACAGCCTTTTTTTTTTCCCCAGACGGTCTGGCCAATCAGATTGCGCCTGTCTTGTTTGGACTCGCAGAAACACCAACATGTGGCAAACCAAGACTGATGGAACTGATTATATGATGGACGCCGTATATTTTGTATTTCTCGGAGCATGTATTGGTGTTTGATATTAATTACACCGTTTGTTGTATAATATTCACATTAACGTCTGTCCGTGTACGTCTGCCACTCTACTTGTTCTGTCAATATATTTGCTATGAGCCATTGTTTACTTTAGCCTGTTCTTGGTTGTTTAATTTCTTCACTGTGTTCACACGTTCTCTGTTAGTTTGGTGCTGCGGTTTCTGTTAAGTTGAGGTGTTCCAGTTTTTACTTTAAGTAAAGGAGTTTTTTTGTTTTGTTTTTTTTCTTCTCATGTTCATCTTTGCTGGGTCTTCGATTCTGCATGTGCACCTTATTCTCGACACCGTCTGCTAATCAATCCCGCTGCTAATGCTCGACAATTTCCACTAATTTAAAATAATATTCGGGTGCACTGGGTGCTATCATGCCTTTTTGTACGAATGTGTCAGAGGATATATTTCTTTTTTGCATCCAATCAAACAAGGAACTAACGCAACATTCATTTGAGCGCCTGCGTACTAAGCTAGATATTTAGCATTAAAAATAAATTAGAAATGAGTACATCAGAGGGACAGCCCATGTAAGAGGTTTTGGAGACAAAGTCAGAGAGGCTAGATTGAGATGGTTTGGACATGTACAGAGGAGGGATAGGGAGTATATTGGCAGTAGGATGCTGAGGTTGGAACTACCAGGCAGAAGGCCGAGAGGAAGCCCAAAGAAGAGATTTATGGATGTGGTGAAGGAAGACATGAAGGTCGTTGGAGTCAGAGAAGAAGATGCAGAGGACAGGGTGGGATGGAGGCAGATGATTTGCTGTGGTGACCCCTGAAGGGAGCAGCCGAAAGGAAAAGAAGAAGACTGTTTGTGTTAGATAAGCTAATTTATTCATTCATAAAGAGCAAGTGATCCAAAGTCGCCACTGGTTCTTTTACATGCCCCTCACCATAGCCAGGGGTCTCCAATCTTATCCACAAAGGGCCGGTGTGGGTGCAAGTTTTCACTATAACCAGACAGGAGCCACACCTTCCACCTGTTTCCACCAATCACTGATCATCAAAAGAAAAGAAAAGAAAAAAAAAAAAAAACTATATTGGACATTACTGTTTCCATTCTGAAGTTGGTGCCATTTTCGTGAGATCACCTTACTTTATGAATTAAAACAAGGTGATCTCACCAAGATGGCCGCACTTTTGAAGGCTCCTGCCATACACAGTGAGATGATTGATACCCAGTTAGCTGCACTGGTTGGACAGCAGTGACACCCACTGCCCACTGACAGTGAAGCTTGGGACACCCCCCCCCCCCCCCATCCCCCAGCCTTAGGATTGGTAGTCCAGCACCTTACTAACGGGCCATCACTGCCCCATTGAATTGCAACTTGGAACATAAAAATGTCACAAAAGGAATAAAGCATGTCTGTTAATGGTAGGGGTGGGCAGGCGGCCTGCTGGGACATCAGTGTCTTAAGACTTAAAATGCATGGAATATGTTTTTGCTGAATATTTGTAATAATATAGTCTTGGAAAAGAATTTATGGAAAAAGTTGTTGTCAGAAGACAAGATGAACGATGGCAAGATTGCTGCAGGGTCACCGACTGGTTACATAATCTGCATGTAATATAGACTATGATTTTATTAGCATATTGTTTATAATGCATGTTTACTGACTGTGCCTGACTTGTATGCAACACCAAATTGGTTGCACATTAAACACATCCTGTTGGCAGCAGGAGCTCTTGAGTACACTCAGAGGTCACAGTCTGATAAGAAGAATGATAACGATGACAACACCCTCATGGAGGAATAATTATGTTCACACATTGCTTGGACCTGCTGTTCATTCATGCATTCTTTCATTTTCTGAACTCCTTAATCTTGATTAGGGTCACTGGGCCCATCTCAGCTGACTCTGGGCGAGGGCAGAGTACACCCTGGACGGCTCAACAGGGAAACAGGCTGACGACTATGCAGCTCCTCTTTACGAAGGTCAGCAATGGTTCTTTGACATGTACCTCCTCCCACCACAGATAGTGAGATACATGGCTGGCCTTTGATAACCCAGTGAGCTGCACTAGGGGGACAGCAGTGACAATCCGGTGATAGTGGGATTTGAACCACCAGCCTATTGATAAGTGATCCAGCCCCTTGCCAGTGAACCCAACTTTCGAGTTTTTCAGCATAAATTATAGAATGTATAATAATATCTATGTATGTATAATAATGTAAGTGCAGCAGGAGCCTCTGTAAAGTAACGTTTCCTTTATAATGTGAAAATTTATTTAGTGCGTCTCAAAACTTTTTATTCCAATATTTGTCTAGTGGTGTAGGGCGCTGGATCGCTGATCCAAAGGTTGGGGGTTCAAGTCCCACTCTCCACAAGGTTGTCACTGTCCCCCCCAGTGCAGCTAACTGGGTTATCAAAGGCGGGCCATGTCTCTCACTGTCTATGGTGAAAGGCATGTCAAAGAACCATTGCTGACTTTCGTAAAGAGTAGCTGCAAAGTCGTCAGGGTGTTTCTGTCCCTTGCTAAAAGGGTTGTGACAGGAAGGGCATCCGACGTAAATACCTCTGCCAAATCAAACGTGCGAATCAGATGATTCGCTGTGGCGACTCCCGAGTAAAAGGGAAAAAAGCCGAAAGGAAGACAGACATTTACAAACAATTACAATTTTTATTGACTACACCATAACACACTGAATGTTTACTCCATTTATGGGGGTGTTATATGTCATCACGTACCTGTAGATATAGCAGCTCAAATAATCATATTCCTGACACTTAACGCACCAGAAAAACTGCAAAACATGTCCACGTCTGCCCTGAAAATTTTATCAACGTGTTGACCGTGTTGACACTGTGTTAACTGTGTTTACATGTTGACCATGTTGACACTGTATCGAATGTGTTGACACTGTGTTGACTGTGTAGTGAAATGTTGACTGTGTTGACACTGTGTTGAATGTGTTGACATGTTGACTGTGTTGACACTGTGTTGAACGTGTTGACATGTTGATGGTGTTGACACCGTGTTGACCATGTTGACATGTTGACTGTGTTGAATGTGTTGACATGTTGCAGGTGTTGACACTGTGTTGGCCGTGTTGACATGTTGACTGTGTGACACTGTATTGAAAGTGTTATGTTGACTGTGTTGACACTGTGTTGACTGTGTCAACACTGTGTTGACTGTGTTGACATGTTGACTGTGTTGACACTGTGTTGGCTGTATTGACATGTTGATGATGTTGACACTATGTTGACTGTGTTGACAGTGTTGAATGTGTTGATATGTTGACTGTGTTGACACTGTGTTGAATGCATTGACATATTGATGGTGTTGACACGATGTTGACTGTGTTGATACTGTGTTGACCATGTTGACATGTCAGTTGTGTTGACACTGTGTTGAACATGTTGACATGCTGATGGTGTTGTCACTGTGTTGACTGTGTTGACAGGTTGACTGTGTTGACACAATGTTGAATGTGTTGACATGTTGACG
>CM045743.1:40395142-40407642 GCA_024760905.1 Plotosus lineatus | reverse complement strand
AAGAGAACCTTCAGGCTATATCTGCGCAACATGGCGGTCGCCGACCTCCTCATGACCCTCACCCTACCGATCAACATGCTAATCGAGGCCAAAGTGGCGCCACCGTGGCTCCAAGTCGTGTCCTGCAATTACACAGCTGTGCTCTTCTACTGCTGCATGTACACCAGCATCCTTTTCCTCGGATTGGTGGCACTGGATCGCTATTTGAAGGTCGTCAGGCCGTTCGGCGGACCGTGCGGTGCTTGCCTTTACAGTTACTCCTTCACCGTAGCCATGGCTGTTATGGTGTGGTTCACCATGATGTCGCTTTCGCTTCCCAACACAATTCTGACCAATCAGACGACACCAGTGACAATTAATAACTGTGCAGAGCTAAAGACTGATCTGGGTAAGAAGTGGCACGAGGTAGTGATCTACATCAACATCCTGATCTTCTTCCTGGTTCTGATCACGCTACTCACCTGCTACATGTCCATCTACAGACACATCCATCGATCCTCGGCTCAGTTCATCAAAGTCGGAGATGCAAACTCGAGTCAGACAAAGAAAGGACAAAACATTCTGGTTTTGTTGGTGGTGTTCTTTATCTGCTTCGTGCCGTATCATCTCTGCAGGATCCCGTTCACCATGAGCCAGACGGGGGATGTTAAGGTGAATTCTACGTTGCGGAACGCCAAAAACGCAACACTTTTACTGGCTATGTTCAATGTGTGTCTGGATCCCATAATTTACTTTTTCATGTGCAAGTCTTTCAGAGGCAGGTTATATCAGACACTCGGACTGTGGGCTCTCAGTGAAAAGCTATCCGTATACTCGCCGACGACTGTCAGGAAAACAGCGGTTGTGATGATCTTTAAGGAACAAACACCTTCTTAAAGAAAGCCAGCATTGTGTTTAATCAGGACGTTTGCATGTATGTATGTAAATGATTGGCAGCTGATCAACTTCACATATGTATTCACACCCATCGGCTACTTTACGAGTCTGGATGGCTGATGTTCTTCTGTTCTTTAGTTGGAAAGTCACACAACCGTGCCATGGTGAGCCAGGACTATCTCAAGACGCTTTAAGAATTGAACTCAGTTGCCATGGTTACAGGGTAACCACGTCCACCTCACAGCTAGAACGTCCTTTGTTTCTGTGTGGAGTTTGTATTCGGAGAACCTTGTTTGCACAGAGTAGGTTGATATGGGCTTCAGCCTCCCTGAATCCATGATAATATTAATCATTATTGAAAATAAGAGCGTGAGTGAGTGAGTGAGTGAGAGCCCAGATGTTTCCCCCACCCATAATCCCACTGATTCCTGACCTACAGATGAACTCATTATTTCGCTGAGCTAGCATGTAGCTAAACCAGTGCTTCTCAATTCTTTTCTGTGGCGCCCCTCTAGGAATAAAAAAAAAAATTTCACCCCCCCCCACCCCAAAAGCGACGATAAATAGTATTATTTGTCTATAAAATTGTTATTACTACACATCTGCATCACATTGTATCTTTATTAACATTAAAAACAAAAAAAGAAAGAAATATTATTCAACTTACAATCAAGAAAAACTTCATTAACATTGTTTTTTTAATCTGTAATAGAAAAGATTTAAAGTGCACCAACGTGCCTGGAATAAAAAATAAATCCTTATTTAAACTCATTCAACTTATTTCTGTTTAAACCTCCGCCTCTCTCCACTTTTCTCTTCGTTCCTGTTAGAAATTTCTCCATGTTGTTTACTGCACTTCATGTCGTTTACTCGTGCGAAAAACCGCTACACCATAGCACGACAATGAGAGCACCACTGCCAACTAGTGGAGTAGAGGTGCAATTACACTTAATTCTCGTACATTATTCCAGAATAGCATGTTTTCCAAGGTCATATGCCCCCACCACCACCACCACCACCACCACCACCACCCCGGCATCACACCATGCAAACCCCCCACTATTTGAGAAGCACTGAGCTAAACAAAATACAACTAAAACTACTTTATATTAATAGCTTGAAATGCAGCTGGTGGCATAGTGGTTAGGGTGCCGGACTCGTGATCGGGAGGTTGTGTGTTTAAATCCAGGTTTGACCCCCACTGTGCTAAGACCCCTGGGCAAGGTCTCAACCACAAGTGTGCCTCTGTTCACCCAGCAGTATAAATGGGTACCAGTAAAATATACTGGGAAAGTAACCTGCGATGGACTGGCGTCCCATCCAGGAGGAGTTGAACTCCTGGTCGCGTCACGCTACGGAAACCGGGGATAAGCACCGGCCTGGTGAGCCACTAGCTTGGATGGAAAAAGTCCAACAGACTATCTTACCGACTAATAGCTTGACGGGTAGTTCAGGTCAGTTTGCTAGTATGGTTAGTGTAAATACTTGTTCAGTTCATTTTCTGTGAGCGCTTCATCCTAATGAGGGTCGCGGGGAGGCTGGCACCCATCCCAACCAATTCCGAGTGAGGGCAGAGTACACCCTGGACAGCTCGCCAGGTCATCCCGGGGCAGAAACATGCTGACAGCTATGCAGCTACTCTTGATGAAAGTCAGAAATGGTTCTTTTACATGAACCTCTCACCATATACAGTGAGAGACATGGCCGGCCTTGGATAACCCAGTTAGTTGCACTGGGGGGACAGTGACAACCTTGTGGAGAGTGGGACTTGAACCCCCAACCTTAGGATCAGCGGTCCAGTGCCCTATACCACTAGGCCATGACTATATATCAATACTTATTTGGATACGAATGACAAAGGCGTTATCTCACTAAATCTGTTTACATCAAAGAGTCTAATAGACTCCTCTTCTTCTTTTCCTTTCGGCTGTTCCCTTCACGGGTCGCCACAGCGAATCATCTGCCTCCATCTCACCCTATCCTTTGCATCTTCTTCTTCGAGACCAGCTACCTTCATGTCCTGTTTCACCACATCCATGAATCGTCTCTTTGGGCTTCCTCTAGGCCTTCTGCCTTCTGCCTGGTAGTTCCAACCTCAGCATCCAACCACCAATATAGACTAAAAGAGATAAACCGCACCTTTCATCACTTATCCTCGTCTGGCCCATGGGTTATCGTCAGGCCAAATGCTTGGTTTTTTTAGCCTCGAAGTAGCCTTGAGGAGACATGCTGAAGCCCTGTACGTGACAATGGAAGAAAGAATAGCCTTGGCTCACCTGAGCATGCTTGATTTTGGCGCGATAATAGGAAAGAGGCTAATGTGTTAGCCGCTTGTGTTTGAAGCATTTCAACATGTTGTGCTTTTTTGAAATGCTTTTCTGCTCACCACAGTACTGTAATAAAGAGGGGTTATTAAACATACCAGGTTCATCCTGTTGGCACACACTGGGTAAAGTCTCAGGTTAAATCTCTGGTCTAGCTGCAGCCAACTATTTTACACACTTGTTTTTCTGACTCTTGCACCATTCTGTACACATCCAGGAGATCAACGCCTTTTAAAATACTGTAAAGCACCCGTGGCATGAGCTCACTCGCACAGGTCATGTTTGTTTCTCCCTATTTTTGGGTATTACGCTGCTCTAATTTGATTGGCTGATTACATAATAGTGGGACGGTCCTTGTAATGGCTAGACCACTGAACGATACTTTATCACACTCATTGTCCCTGCGTTAATTTTTTACGGTGTCTCGCCACATGTGTCACATGACCTACACACCATGTGATGACATGGTCACAGAAGGGTGAGCTACCACCATGGGACATCCCACCCGCAGAGATTTACAATAGACATATACAGTATGTATATATACATGTTTATATTGGTTTATTAATGTTTATATTCACTTTTTTATATATAGTCGTAAAAACACGTTAACGGATCTAACTGTTGTTTGTTCTAGCAGACGATGTAAAACCCAAAGACTCTACAGTTCCATTAATAAAGCTTCTCTCTCTGTATATGTAACTTTGTTTGAATAAATATGGATAAAAAATATTATAATCGGTATTTAAGACTACTGTATACCACTTTTGTGAAATTACGTGGAATGACTATGAAGAATCTTGTTGGATTAAAACGATGTGATGGTTTATATTTCAATGTTTATATTGCATTATATTATATTTATATTATATTACAGTTTCAATGTGATGGTTTATAATTCTATGTAAAGACCACCAGTTCATTAAATCAATCATTTCACCTCTTAACCGTATTAATGTTGACGAACTCAGCCGACTCTCACAGACCCTCAAACCAGAACTTCATCCATTCATTCATTTTATGAACCACTTTATCACAATTAGGGTTGGGGGGGGAGGCTGGGGCCCATCTCAGCCGACTCCGGGCGACTGCAGAGTACACCCTGGACAACTCGCCAGACCATCTCAGGGCACAAACATGCTAACGGCTATGCCGCTCCTCTTGATGAAAGTCAGCAATGGTTCTTTTACAGGAACCTCACACCATCGACGACAGTGGGAGACACGGTCAGCCTTTGATAACCCAGTTATTTGAACTGGAGGGATAGCAGTGACAACCTGTTGAGGGTGGGGCTTAAACCCCCAACTTTGGGATTAGTTATCCAGCCCCTTATCACCAGTCCATCACTGCACCAACCTGGAATGTAGAACATCTAATTAGCGCAATGGGCACTTCTTTGGACTGTAGGAAGAAACCGGAGTACTCAGAGGAAACCCATGTAAGCACAGTACATTCCACACAGAAACGGCCTTGCCAAGACTGCGACTCAACTCGGGACTTTCTTGCTGAGAGGTAGACATGCTAACCATTATGCCACCCGAAAGACCAGCATGAAGGTGATTATTGATTTTTCACAATAAAAGCAGGGGTTTTTGTTTATTTATTTATTTATTTATTCGTTCATTCCTTATTCCACAGAAATTTTCCAACAGGTATCTAAAGCTATATTCTGTGTTATTTTACATTTTACATAATTAGTTATAACTGTGCATGAAAGAACTGATTCCTGTTATTGTGAATCCTGGAGACTCGGTCCGTAAATACACAATAAAAGTCACTTTTAGAGTAGAACAGTGGGGATGTCTCCTCTCCCAGCAAGTGCAGTGCTTCTTGTTACTAATTTTTATGCTTCAACTACTCTTAAAACTCACTTTAAACAGGAATCAAGCCATTAGAAAGGACTATTTTTGACATTTGACCTTAGACAGACAGACAGACAGACAGATAGGCAGGCAGACAGACAGACAGACAGACAGACAGACAGATAGATAGATAGATAGATAGATAGATAGATAGATAGATAGATAGATCGATAGATCGATAGATAGGCAGGCAGGCAGGCAGACAGACAGACAGACAGACAGACAGACAGACAGACAGACAGACAGACAGACAGATAGATAGATAGATAGATAGATGGATGGATGGATGGATGGATGGATGGATGGATAGATACTTTATTTGGCCCAGAGGAAACTTCACAAGACCTTCATCTATGTTTGGCCAAGTTTCACAATCCTCCATGTAAACATCATCCAAAAGATCATAAAAACACATTCAAGAGAATTTTGGATGAACAGACAGAAAACAATCCGACACAGAGCGATATGAAGACAGGAACGCGATATGAAGACAGGAACGTCTCAGATAAATAATAACACACGTACCATCACTTGAGGACAAACAGGAAGAAACCTCTTGAAAAATCAAACCGTAAAGCTCATCTATCTGCAAGTCCATGTGGATCCTACAAACATTCATAAGAACATTACTGAGATATTGGCAGTGAAGCATCATGAATAAATAACCAGGTGTGTGTGTGTGTGTGTGTGTGTGTGTGTGTGTGTGTGTGTGCGTGTGTGCGTGTGTGTGTGTGGGGGGGGGTGCGTGTGTGCGTGTGTGTGCGTGTGTGCGTGTGTGCGTGTGTGTGTGTGTGTGTGTTTGTGGGTGTGGTACACAGAAACATAAAGAACATTAAAATCAAGTTTTAATCGATTATTTGTTGTATTTTAACCGTGACAGAGGCAGGTCAGGTGAGGTCTGCGCTTCGGGCAAAGATAAGCACCGTGTGGCTAACAGTGTTTGATGGAACTACTCATTCGGAGTTTGGTGTTTACTTCATCGGATCTGTAAAGATATCCCAGTGTGTATAGCACACAGAAACACAAGAAAAGCATTTTAAAGCGTGATAATGATGACGCTGCGTGCTACTAGCGACCATCCATATGGATAATATTTATTCCTGTTTATTACACAAACCTGCATATCTCTGGACTGTTGGAGGAAACCGAAATACCAGGATGAAATCCTCGCAAGTACAACAGAGAGCGTACAAACTCCAGACAACAACATCCTTCCAAATCCGGGACTTGAACCCATGACATGTTGCTGTGAGACAGTTATGCTAACCACTACACCGCCATGCTGCCCTTATGGAAATGTTTATGTGGAGCACGCTGCATATGTGAGCTCAAGTTTGCTGGAAGTAGCTTTTCACTCTTCTAGATTGTGTTCCAATATTAAGCATCTGTGTCATAGAATGTTCTAATAGTTCATACTGGGCTTTTTTCTTTATGTTTCTGTTTGCTAATTCAGACGAGGCTAGCTTTAGCAGCCCGTGAGTTCGGCACCAGTGTTTCCACAAATGTAAATGGCTCCATGAACATTTTGGGCAGTGGTGGCCTGGTGGTAAAGGTGCTGGATCACTGATCCAAAGGTTTGGGGTTCAAGCCCCACTCTCAACGGGTTGTCACCGTCCACCCCAGTGCAGCGAACTGGGTTATCAAGGCCGGCCATGTCTCTCACTGTCCATGGTGAGAGGTTCATGTAAAAGAACCATTGCTGTCTTTCAACAAGAGTAGCTGCAGACCCATCAGCGCGTTTCTACCATGTGATGGCCTCCTCCGTCCGAGCCCAAAGTCGGCTGGGATGGGCACCAGCTCACGTGACATTCTCCTATAGTATGTGCTACCAGATTAATAGAGTACAAGGGTATCTGATTACATATAATATATATATATATATATATATATATATATATATATATATACTGTGCTATTAACACACTTTACACAACTGACACACTCTTTTCTTCCTCCTCCTCTTCTCTGCCGATTTTACACGACTCAGATGTGGCAGGGCGGACCTATCGGGGAGGTTGTTGACGAGCTCAAATAGTGTGAACATACAAAAGGAAATCTCGTCATATGCGGTCCTTGTGCCATTTTCAAATAAACAGGCAAAAACAGGAACCGGTGGTTTCTCTTCAGATACCATCTCCACATAGGCGAGGTCTGAGTATGCACTCGGACCCTCGTAAATGACCCACGGTCCATTCCAACTATCAGGGTCGCGAGGACGCACGCTGAGGTACACGCCAAGATCCCGGCGGGCGCTGGTCCAGGTTGGGTGTCCATACACCACCCATGTTGGAGTTAAAAATTTCTGTCTTGCAGAAATGGAAGGTGAGCTAGTAGTAGGCGTCACCCGCTGGACTTGAGTCGAATTGGACATTTGTTCCAGGTGTAAAGGTGCTGGAAATCCAATCACACTGCCATGACATCCATTTCTGGATTCTGCCAGCTTGTGCACCAGTTGTCCTCTTTGGAAAGTGGTACCATCGTCAAAACTGATGGCCTGAACACGGGAACCGAGGGTACTGCGAGCGTTGCAGTAGAGCACATTGGTCCCGCCCTCTTCGTCCACCGAGATCAGCTGACACTCCACGCATTCGGGCTCGGGGACCGTCTCACCAAAATGCCATGTCTTGCCATGTGTATCGCTGTAGAAGCAGAAGGAGTAGGGGGTGGTTTTGCAAATCTTTCCAAAGCAGTGCTTGCATTGGATGTGGTAGGTATAGGCTGGGATCAGCAGACGACCGGATTTTAACTGGATGCCGTGGCCAGGGCCGAGAGCGAAGGTGGCCCAGTCTATAGATAAAAACACAATAAGATAA
This sequence comes from Plotosus lineatus, assembly GCA_024760905.1. Taxonomy (NCBI): domain Eukaryota; kingdom Metazoa; phylum Chordata; class Actinopteri; order Siluriformes; family Plotosidae; genus Plotosus; species Plotosus lineatus. The sequence continues at coordinate 40,399,767 of CM045743.1, read as the reverse complement.
CACAGTGTTACATTAATAGCATGTTGAGCTTTGAGGTTTTGTGTGGGCCAATATAAAACACTTTATTTAGCACTATATTTTCCCTTATTACGGTCATGGGGAGATTCTGGAAAAAGCAGGGAACACCATACAGAGCTCGCCAGATACTGACAATATTTACTACAATTATTGGGTTATCAACAGTATAGAATATGCATTCATTTTTTGAACCACGTAATAGAAATTAGAGTCACGGGGAGGCTGGCGCCCATCTCAGCCGACTCCGGGTGAGGGTGGGGTACACCCAGAACAGTTTGCCAGGCCATCGCAGCAGTATGGTATCGTATAGCATAATATATATATAGTTCATTAACAATTAGCATCAAAGTGGCCGAGGACATCCAATGAACCTGAGGCACATAATTCATTCACCGACCAAATGGCTTTATCCTAGTAGGGCCGCAGGGAGGCTGGAGCCTATCTCAACCAAGAAGTGCAAAAGGTGGGGATACACCCTGAGCAGGTTACCAAATATAAATTGAATCCAGGGCTTGACGGAGTTTGTGGGTGGAGTTTGTGTATTCCGCTTGTGTCTGCATGGGTTACCTCCGGGTACTCCGGTTTCCTCCCCCCCCCCCATCCAAAGACATGTACATTAAGCTAATTGGTTGCTCCAGTTCACCCCTTGATATGAATGTGAGTGTAAATGGTTGTGTATGTTATCCCTACAATGCTCTAGTGAGCTGTTCAGGGTGTACCCCACCTGCGCTCAGTGACTGCTGAGATGGACCTCAGCGTCCCTTTGACCCAAATTGGATTGAAGCAAATTAGTGAGAAGATTGTTACATTCCAGTGTAGTATATACAGTATATTATTTTCTTGGAAGTGCCATGACTAACCTTTAATTGTGTCACCAATGACCTTCTTAGTGAGGTCAATGGCAGGACTCCAGGTCTTCCCATGATCCTGACTGGAGACGTAGCATAGCCGAGTCACGTTGTGACCCGTCACAAGCTGATAGGCTTCTGTTGTGTGGCCGAGCACTGCGATGAAGAAGAGGAAGAGTGTCCCGGTGAAGGTGTCATACACGGGACATGGATTCATTGAACGGTGGCCTTTCAGACTGGCCATGCTCAAGACTCGCATGTCCTCCCACTAGACCAAGGTACAGACAGAAGACGAAGTGAGCTCATCGCGGAAATGTACGTTATGCTTTTAAGACTAATGATAGAAAAGAACATTGAGATCCGGTTATTCTTCAAGCTGACCTCGACATAGTTCCTGTTAAAGATGCCTTTACGCATGACGAGCAGGTGAGCCTGGGAATCAGACGGACTGAGTCTCTCTTCGCAGAAGGCCAGGAAGCAGGAGGATGGCTGCAAGAAGATCAGAGCAGGTATACGATACGTAACTCCGCTCGCTTCCTTCCGAAACAGCACGGAACGGGCCGGGAAATATGACCGGGGTCCTGTGGTGCGCCATAGGGGATCCATAGCGTACTAAAAAAAAAACAAGTTATGGTCAGAATCCTAATCAGATGGCTATGAGTGGGATCCCTGGCAATCACACAAACTTCACAAAACATGGCTCTCAAGCGGTGCATCAACAAGGTGCGTGACTATTAACCCGGAGATCGCAAGTTCAAATCCGGTCTAATTCCACAGCCATCTGTAGCCGGGAGTCCATGGGAGCTCATCGACCGAGCTCTCACTGGAGGGAGGGATGGCATACGTTTACTTCCTTGTCACTCGCAGCGATCACCAGCCAATCATAGGCGTCTGTGAGCTCATTTGTAAGAGGAGGCGAGTATGTCAGACCGCAACCAAATACACATGCACAGCAGTTCGTAAAGAGGCTGGTGGCTAGCGTCGCATGTCACTGAGGGGGCGTGTGCATGCTTTCGGCCCTCTCTGGTCGGTGCTGGTTGTGTGCTATGGAACGCAATACTCGATGCGTAGGAATTGGATACGACTAAATTAGGGAGAACATGGGGGGAAAATCCTAAAACAAAAATTCCCATTAATTTATTCATACACCTGGACACCAAAAATCACTTAATCAGGATCAGAATCAGGATACTTTACTGATCCCCGAGGAAACTGTGTGCGCACAGTTGCTCCAGATAACAGTGAGATAAAGTGCCAAAGTCGATATATACAGGGATCCCTCAATTTCCGCGGTTAATGGGAACCGAGACCCCGCTGTGACCACCGAATTCTGCGAAGTATGATTGATCCCCTGACTGATGTATACACACATGTATATGTGTATATTTGTCTGTCTTCCTTTCGGCTTTTTTCCTTTTACTCGGGAGTCGCCACAGCGAATCATCCGATTCGCACGTTTTTTTGATTTGGCAGAGGTTTTTTACGTCGGATGTCCTTCCTGTCACAACCCTTTTTTTTTAGCAAGGGACAGAAACACGCTGACGACTTTGCAGCGACTCTTTACGAAAGTCGGCAATGGTTCTTTTACATGAACCTCACACCATAGATAACCCAGTTAGCCGCACTGGGGGGGGACAGTGACAACCTTGTGGAGAGTGGGACTTGAACCCCCAACCTTTGGATCAGCGATACCACTAGACCACCACTGCCCTTCGCATGTATATGTGTATATAATATCAATAAATACCTATTCAACACTATAAATGCTTATCATAACAATTAAACATTCAAAAATAATTCATAAGATGTAAATAAGATATAAATACACACATACAGACGCGCGCGCGCCTCACATAAAAATGTCAGTCGTTTTGTTGGGGGGTTTTGGGTTGTTTTTTTGTTTGTTTGTTTGGGGATTTTTTTGCAGGTATTTTCCTTTAATTTTTTCATATTTTTCCTTAATTTCCTTTTTTTTTTCGATGAATATTTTTGAAAAACCAGCGATGCACTGAAGCCGCAGAACCTGAATCAGGAAGTAGCAAGCTATCATTGTATGTAGGTGTGTATATATACAGAATCTACTTATATAATTAAAAAATATAAGTGAGTGTGAAATGCGAAGTGAGTGATATGTATATAAACAGGTGGAGAATGAATGGAGTCAGTGAGGGATGTGTTCAGTATTATTAATATAATAAACAGTAGAATGTAAATGTATTACAGTGGATGTTGGTTCTGTATGTGGACGAGTTTTGTCCAGTTTAATGTTCACAGGTACCAATGATTTCCTGTGTGGTTCAGTGGTACATTGCGGTGGTATCGGTCTCTCACTGAACGGCTGCTGTGACTGATCAGCAGGTTGTGAGACAGGTCGGAGGTATTGTTCAGTTTTGACTTTATTTTGGACAACATTATCCTCTCCGACACCACCGTCAGAGAGTCCAGTTCCATCCCCACAACGTTACCGGGCTTGTGGACCAGTTTCTTCAGTCTGTTTGCGTCTGTGACCCTCAGCCTGCCGCCCCAGCATGCAACAGCATAGAGGACAGCGCTGGCTACAACAGATTCATAGAAGATCCTGAGTAGTGTCCGACATGTTAAACCACCTGAACCTCCTCAACAAATAGAGACGGCTCTGACGCTTCTTGTACAGCATGGTACTGTTCTTAACCCGGTCCGGTTTACGGTAAATACGATCTCCAGGGTATTTGTGATCCTCCGTCATTTCCACATTGTCTCCCTGGATGGAAACAGGAGGGTCCCTGGTGTGCTGGATCTCCTGAAATCCACAATCAGTTCCTTGGGCTTTGTCACATTAAGCTGCAGATGATTCTGCTCACACCATGTGACGAAGGAACCCACCACAGGCCGATACTCCATGTCCTCACCTCCGCCGATACACCCGACTACAGCAGAGTCATCAGAAAACTTCTGAAGATGGCAGATCTCTGTGCAGTAGCTGAAGTCCGTTGTGTAGAGGACTCTTGTGGTGCTCCAGTGTTGTTGACCACCATGTTCCACATACTGTGGTCTTCCAGTCAGATGTCCACAATCTGGACGAAAGAGAGGCGTCCACCTGCATCGCTATCAGCTTCTCACTCAGGAGGGTCGGCCTGACGGTGTCGAATGCTCTGAAAAAGTCAAACGCATGACCCTCACTGTTCTCGTCGGCTGATTCAGGTGGGTGTAGACACGATTAAGCGGGTAGATGATGGCATCCTCGGCTCCCAGGGGTCTCCAAGCCTGTTCCTGGAGCTTTACCTTTATTCGTGTTTTATCTCCAACCAAAATCTCACTAATATCTGTTTTGGCTGAGCAAGAACTTCAGAAGGCAGAAATCAGATGATCATGATTGGTGTGCATGATAAGTTTTGGAACCAAAGTGTTCAGGAAGGTATCTCTCCAGGAAAACCCATTGAGACCCCTGGCTTAATCCTACTGGAGCTGCAGAGAGGCTGGAACCTATCTCAGCCAACTCTGGGCAAAGACGGTGATGTTTGTATTGTGACGGACTAACGCGTGGACTCAGGTCAGGTAAAGGAAGTCAGTGTGACAGTTTACTGAGTCGAGGCAGTAAAGGTAGTAATTATACAAACATGCACCACAGTTAGGTAGCCTAGCTACGTCATGATCCGGAGAAACAGTCGGAGGCCGGTTGTATGGAGGATCAGAGAGGGTAGATGAAGCCTGGCAATGGCGGGTGTTGTATAGGGTTTTGAGTCTCGCGGCAGTGTCCTCGGTGATCCGGGTTTTGGCACA
>CM045743.1:40362642-40392642 GCA_024760905.1 Plotosus lineatus | reverse complement strand
CCAACGCGGAGGAGAATCTGCACCCGGATGGCCGAGGTTCTCATCATATCTCTGAGGGATAACCCTGCCATAATTCCTCCATAATAGTTTTATAGGTAATGTTTTAGTATAAATATACTAAACAGTAACAAAATGAAACCAAAATGAGTTAGTTATCATGTTTTATATTTTAAAGCGATAATGATGACATCACCTGCTCCGGGTAACAGTGAGTGTATGACATTTTGATTGACGCATTATCCACTGGGGGGAGCGGCGCGGTGGCATAGCGGTGAGCACGTCCGCCTCACGGCAAAAAAGGTACTGGGTTCGATTCCCAGCTCAGGTGTTTGTGTGGGTGGAGTTTGCATGTACCCTTTGTGCTTGTACGGGTTTCCTCCGGGTACTCCAGTTTCCTCCCACAGTCCAAAAACAGGCACAATACATGAATTGGCTGTTCCAAATCTCCCCTAGGTGTGAGTGAGTATGAATCCAAATCTCCCCTAGGTGTGAGTGAGTATGAATCATTGTGTAAGTATTGGCCCTGTGATGGCCTGGTGAGCTGTTCAGGGTGTACCCCACCCTTACTCTACTCAGAGTCGGCTGAGATGGGCACCAGCCTCACCCCAACCCAAATTAGGATTAAGTGTTTCAGTTGAATGAATGGATTATCCCTCGATTAAAAAGTGGACCAATCAGCTTACACCATTCCTGTGTAGCATTTCCTAATATAGGTTAATGAATGGCTGTCTTCATTTGGTCATGTTCTGTAACCGCTTAATTCTAATTAGGGTTGCAAGGAGGTTGGCACCCATACCAGGCGACTCTGGGCGACGGTAGAGTACACCCTGGATGGCTCGCCAGGCCATCGCAGGGTGGAAACACACTGACGGCTATGTGGCTTCTATTGTTGAAAGTCAGCAATGGTTCTTTGACATGAACCTCAAACCATGGACAGTGAGAGACATGGCCCGCCTTTGATAACCCAGTTGGCTGCACCGGGGGGGGGGGGGGGGGGACGGACAGTGACAGCCCATTGAGAGTTGGGCTTGAACCCCCAAGCTTAGGATCAGTGATCCAACACCTTTACCACCAGCAAAAGCTTTAGCATGACTTTGTTTTTCTATGTCCAGAGCAACACGCAACACTTTATTGACTCAGTTTATTGATGTATTGCGACTGCTATCATTAGAAACTGACACAAATGAGTAGAGTACATTACACGGCTTACCATGTAAACTTATAATGTAGGTCAAAAAGGAAAGTGTGCCTCATAAAGTTTGCGTAAAAAAGTGCTGTGCATGACAGACTCCGCCCTGAACTACACAAACCACACAGAAAGAACAAACCATAAAGACAAGTTGCTGCTGGTGCTGCTGGTGCTGCTATGCTGACGATGCACCACCATCCTAATGTAGTCATTTGTGGTCCTGTGGTGGGTCCTCTCCATTTGAAATGCTCCACGGGTACCTATAGTGACCTACATCGAATCTGTACTTGACAAAACCTAGAAAAGCAAAGTGATTTTGTCATCATCATCATCATCATCATCATCATTGTCTTCTTCTTCTGCTGCTGCTTAAATCAGAGTCGGGTGGATGGTGGAGCAGCTTCAGCAGTGAGGTCCAGATGTCCTTCTACCCAGCTACTTCCTACAGCTCATCCAGAGGGAAACAGAGGCAGTCCCAGATCAGTCGAGAGGCATGGTCCCGCCAGTGTGTTCTAGGTCGACCCCGAGGTCACTTCCCGGTTGGACATGCTCAGAACACCACACATGGGAGGTGTTCAGGAGGCATTCCAACCAGATGCCTGAGCCACCTCAACTGGCTTCTCTCAAAGCAGAGGAGCAGCGCGGTTCTACTCCGAGCTCCTCCCGAATGCCTGAGCTTCTCATCCTATCGCTAAGGGAGGGCCCAGCCACCTGCAAAGGAAGCTCGTTTCAGCCACATATATTCATGATCTTGGTCTTTCAGTCACGGCCCATATCTCGTGACTGTAGGTGATGGTTGGAACGTACATCGACTTCTACATTAGGAGCTTTGGCTTCTGGCTCAGCTCCACCTTCGACGCGACAGACCGATACAAGCTCCGCTTTACAGCAGAGGCTGCAGTGATTCGGATGTCGATATCCTGCGACTGATCACTTGAATGGGCTTCATATCCAAACTGTCAGCTTGGGCCCAGTATCGGTTTAAAGATGAATATTCACTTGTGAATATAAGATAAGATACAGATAAGATACAGCTTTATTAATCTCACAATGGAGAAATTCACAAATATCCACCATGTTTCTTTCATTCGTTTTCTAAACTGATTAATCCTAATTAGAGTCGAGGGGAGGCTGGTGCCTATCTCAAATCCGACTTTGAACGAGGGCAGAGTACACCCTGGACAGCTTGGCAGGCCATCGCAGAGAAGAAACATGCTGATGGCTATACAGCTCCTCTCGATGAAAGTCAGCAATGGTTCTTTTACATGAACCTCTCAACATAGACAGTAAGAGACATGGCCGGCCTTTGATAACCCAGTTAACTGCACTTGGGGGACAGTGTGGGGCTTGAACCCCTAACCTTGGGATCAGTAATCCAGCACCTTTACCACCAGGCCTCCACTGCTCTGAGACCAATATTTGCATCTTCTTCTTCTTCTTTTCCTTTTGACTGTTCCCTTCAGGGGTCGCCACAGCGAATCATCTGCAGCCATGGGGAGGGGGGCACAAACCAGTGTCTGTCCTCATGCCGGTCCCAAGCCCAGATAAATAGATAGATACAGCTTTATTGATCCCACAATGGAGAAATTCACTGTTACAGGCTTTCAAAGTAAAAGAAATTTCCATATATATATATATATATATATATATATATATATATATATATATATATATAATAAAAACTTTGTAGACTGGCTATATACAAATATACATGTATATCTTGATGGCAGTGTAGATGGATGGATATGCAGAGGGTTGCGACAGGAAGGGCATCCGGCGTAAAAATTTTGCCAGAATACAGAATGTGAATCGTCAATATTTGCATCTAAATTTGCATATTTATAAAATAATATATAGACCTGCACGATGGTGCAATGGTTACCATCTCACAGCAAGAAGGTCCTGAATTCAAGTTCTGCTCAGATGTTTCTGTTTGGGCTTTGCATGTTTTCTCGTGGGTTTCTCCCACATTTTAAAGATATGCACAATAGACTAAGCGGCTGTTCTAGATTCCCCCAAGATGTGATTATGAGTGTGAATATTTTTGGGTCTGTGTATGGTTGGGTCTGTGATGGTCAGGTGAGCTTGTTCAGGCTGTACCCAGTGTCGGCTGAAATGGGCTCCAGACTCCGTGTTAACCAAATAGTAGAAATTTTTCATGTATGACATTTTAAAACATCTAAAAGAGAGCCCATATGCATCTTTTCAGAGTTAAATGGGGTCCTGGTTGTGTAATAAAGCATATAAATAACTGCGGTGGTCAGACTTGCCCGAAGACTATGCATACGTCATCAACGCGCGACGTTGAAATTGGTCATGGCACGTGCGCAGGAAGGAAGGAGCAGTCGGTGTATTTATGTTTGATTATTCAAGTTTTGTGTCTTTATGTTTAAAATACTGAATTAAAAACTTTTTTTGGTTGATACAGACGTTGATTTCAGGTGAATTACTTGTGGAATATGGTTTTAAAAGCAGTTTTTCGGGCGATATGGTTGCTCGCTCTGATTTGCTTTTTAGCTTGATTAGCAATCTGGCTAATAACATTAGCTTCGTTTGACAGGATACTCATGTCATGTTTGTTGGTGATATGGAGTCGGATGCTGTCACTTACAACAAGCAGATGAATTGCTGTTAGTTGTTTTATTAACAACATTAGCTTTTTTTTGTCACATTATTATAGGAAATTGAACTTTTAGTCCCTTCAAAATACACAAGAACTACATCCGGGTACTTCATCCTCTGGCGAATTATATGTTGAGTGAGTGTTGGTTTCTTATAGCAGACATTGATTTATTTAAAGTTCAAAGTTAAGCAATTTAAAACTGAAAATAAAGGGGGTTAAAAAAAGAGAAATAAAACCAAGTTGAAACGCTTACATGGATGTCACGTGTACCACGTGATCTATAACTATGACTATTATCAATGTTATGAAAACTGTGTTTGTCTGTGTGGGGGGTTAAATTTCTACTGCATTTTGAAATGTTGCTTTTATTTGTGGTACCTTTACACATTTATGTTTATATTGATGGTTTCTCTAAATGCAGGCCAGTGAACAGCATGGCACAGCAGTGGGTCGGAGGTCATACTGCCTCTGTGTTGTGCATTGCAGCTGGAGCTGATGGATTTCTGGCTTCGGGAGCTGAAGGAGGCGAGGTAACCTTATGGTCGCAGGAAGGGACGCCTCTCTCACAGCTGAGTTTGAGCTCTCGGGATGATGTCTCGTGTACGGTATTCTCCAGCACAGCTCCAGAAATGTTATACGTGTCTCATGGGGAGACGGTGAGCGTCCTGGACCCACGCAGCATGAAGAAGCCAGTAGATGAGCTCAAGGATGTCGGTGAGGACGAGATCAACTCCCTTTCATTGAGCGAAACGGGTACCTCGCTGGCACTCGCTGATGATTCGGGATCGGTCAAGGTGGTGGACTTACAGAAGGGAAAAGTAAGCCGTACACTGCGAAGACATACCAACATCTGCTCGTCGGTGGCGTTCCGACCCCAGAGGCCTCAGAGCCTTGTGTCTGCGGGACTGGACATGCAGGTGAGAGTCACGGAGGTTACGTCAGACATGAACAGAAAACGAATTAGCTGATTTTTTGATTATGTGCTATCTGGTAGGGACTGTTTTTCCTAAATATATTAATTCCGAACAGATGCTACTTGATATTTCCATAATCAGGGAAATGAAGGGACATGGAAAAAGAGCCTGCAGTTCAGTGCCGTCTGGTGCAAACACCCTGGGATAACTGCACCATCCTTCACAGCACATACACATTAGCCTGTGTATGCCAGACTCAAGTACCTGTCTACTTGCATGTAGAGGGTTTTTTAATACTGGATTAATTTCGCAAGGGAAACCTTGACTTCTATATTTCACCCATCAAAAATAAACATGCACACACACACACACACACACACACACACACTCGGAGCGGTGGGGCTGCCACACATTGCGGTCACTGGAGAGTAGTTGGGGTTACGAGTGCTGTTCAAGAGCAATTTAGTTGGCACCAAATGGTTGCTGGTTTGATACTGGAAACAGCAGTGGTGGTCACCCCACCATTGTGGCTGACGTGCCCTTGAGCAAGGCCACTAACCCCCAACTGCCCTCCGGGTGCCCCAATGTGTGTTGCTATGGCAGCCGCTGCGCCAAATATTTTGTGCGTGCTCCCTGTTTACATGTCACGTGTTTGTACTCCCTTTCAATGGGTTGAATGCAGAGGCAATAATTTCTCTTGCGTGATTATTACAGTCCATCAAAAATAAGTAGTTTTTATTGGTCATGATTTAATGATGATCCCTCTCCACACGGTGTGTGTTATGGTCTGTACACCCTCGGAGGTGATTTCCGAAGGTCATGGCTTGACGGATCATGTCGGGTGGACCAGCTCAATAGCAACCTGAAGGGGTTTTAAGAGTTCTGGGTTCAATGAGCGCACACTCGTTACTTAATGTAGCACCATAGAAAGAAATCACAAGAGGCGGGATCAGGGGAACGACCCGCCACCACGTGATGAGATCATGCGATTCGGAAACATTTTCACCACGTCCAGTGATCTCCAAGCCGTGTGTGTACGGTCGCGTCGTCTTACCGAAACCACACTTCGGCGTTCAAGTTGGGGTTGGACCACCAACAGACCTCAGCACAGCTTCTCCTTGTTTTCTTTTTCTGAATCTGTGTCGATGGAAACGTTCATATAAGTCCATGTTTATAAGACTGCGAGCCGGTTGAGATTTTTATTGACTGCTGTTGTGAAAGTCGTTGAACTTCAAAGTAGCCAAAAGTGGACTTTGTGTAAATCCGCTGTATGGGATTCTGCTTTATTTCACTGTATTAGGAGATTAAATCTTTTATCTCACTGCAACTGACATTTGTTTAACCGAATGCGTCTCTCCTGGAATTTCCTCCCCACAGAGATCCTGCTTTATAATAGCAAAAAAGAGAACAAAGAGGAAATACAATTGGGGCATAAGTATCTGGACACGGTCGAGGGTTTTTTTTTTAATTATTTTTTATTATTTTTAGAAGTTTAAAATGGAGATTGGATTGAAGTGGGGTCTCTGTGCTTTAATGGAAGGAGTGACCTGCTCAGGAATCACACTTGGTCTTATATTATCTCTCCATATACCCAAGGAACTCGGACAAGTGTGGGGCAGTGGTGGCACTATCATTGGATTGTCACTGCTGACCCCCCCACCCCCCCTCCACACACACACACACACACACACACACACACACATACACACAGTGCAGTTAACTGGTTAACAAAGGTCAGCCATGTCTGCTACTGTCTATGATGAGCAGTCCATGTAATGGAGCTGCATCGCCGCAGCATGTTTCTGCTCCACAATAGCCTAGCGAGCTGTCCAGGGTGCACCCCGCCCAGAGTCGGCTGACATGGGCGCAGGCCTCCTCGCCACCCTAATTAGGATAAAGTGATTCAGAAAATGAATGAATGAAATCAGGCAAGTGAGTGATGAGCAGTTTTATGGCCACTTATTACATTTCATAATAAATTCAGGGATCCCTCACTTTCTAATGTTAATTTTGATCGAGGACCCCCCCCGCGCGCGCGACCGTCAAATTCTGCGAAGTAGAATTCAAAATCCACCGACTGATGTATATGTGTATATAATATCAATAAATACATCTTCAACGCTATACAGGTCCTTCTCAAAAAAATTAGCATATTGTGATAAAGTTCATTATTTTCTGTAATGTACTGATAAAAATTAAATTTTCATATATTCCAGATTCACTGATGATTTTGGCATACAGCTCATGAAAACCCAAAATCCCTATCTCAAAAAATTAGCATATCATGTTCAGGTAGTCTAAACGAGCTATTAACCTAATCATCTGAATCAACCAATTAACTCTAAACACCTGCAAAAGATTCCTGAGGCTTTTAAAAACTCCCAGCCTGGTTCATTACTCAAAACCGCAATCATGGGTAAGACTGCCGACCTGACTGCTGTCCAGAAGGACATCACTGACACCCTCAAGCAAGAGGGTAAGACACAAAGAAATCTCTGAGCGAATAGGCTGTTCCCAGAGTGCTCTATCAAGCCACCTCAGTGGGACGTCTGTGTGAAGGAAAAAGTGAAAGAACGGCCGATTCCAGACCTTGGGGGACCTGTGGAAGCAGTGGACTGAGTCTGGAGTAGAAACATCCAGAGCCACCGTGCACAGGCGTGTGCAGGAAATGGGCTACAGGTGTCGCATTCCCCAGGTCAAGCCACTTTTGAAGCAGAAACAGCGGCAGAAGCGGCTGACCTGGGCTACAGAGAAGCAGCACTGGACTGTTGCTCAGTGGTCCAAAGTACTTTTTTCGGATGAAAGCAAATTTTGCATGTTATTCGGAAATCAAGGTGCCAGAGTCTGGAGGAAGACTGGGGACAAGGAAATGCCAAAATGCCTGAAGTCCAGTGTCAAGTCCCCACAGTCAGTGATGGTCTGGGGTGCCATATCAGCTGCTGGTGTTGGTCCACTGTGTTTTATCAAGGGCGGGGTCGATGCAGCGAGCTATCAGGAGATTTTGGAGCACTTCATGCTTCCATCTGCTGAAAAGCTTTATGGAGATGAAGATTTTCATTTTTCAGCACGACCTGGCACCTGCTCACAGTGCCAAAACCACTGCTAAATGGTTTACTGACCATGGTATTACTGTGCTCAATTGGCCTGCCAACTCTCCTGACCTGAAGCCCATAGAGAATCTGTGGGATATTGTGAAGAGAAAGTTGAGAGACACCAGACCCAATCCTCCCTTCTCCCTGGTTGGTAGTAATCACATGAGCTCTCCAGGCGTGGACCCCGATAGAGGCTGCAGCCTCACCACAACCCAGAAATCCTTGCGGTGGCTTACCGTTGTCAGTATAAATAGTTCTATGGTGGTGTCTCTTTCTCCATGTTGAGGAATAGTCTGTCCCGTCCCTGTCCCCCTTATTAAAAAGGATTTTGGTAATATATTTTCAAGATGAACCCATTCTCACCTCAAATGGATTTGTTTGTTCGTTGTGCCACATCCTCATCTGGGTGGAATCCAGATCCATGCACAACTCGCAGAGATGTTGCACACAATGAGGAAGTTTCTATATCTTTGCGCCTCTGCAGAATATATTCTGCTTGTCTAAACCATTTTTGGCGGTCAGGTGGTGAACAAAGGTGGGGAAAAAAACGACAAAAGAAAAAGTTCAGTTGCACTGTGGGGGATTCAGCCTTCCAAACCATCTGATGGGAAATACGTAAAGGCAATCAGTGCAGCTGTGGCGCCTTCTAGTGGTACAAGACTTTTTACACCGTGAGACCAACAGTTTCAACAGTGAAGTAGTTTATTAAACTTAACATTTTATTGCGTGACGTGTCGGGTTTAATCTCCTATATGCACCAAAGCAGCACCTTAAATGAGCACAGCATGCATTTACCAGAACAAAGTGCCCACACACGGCACCCTGTGTATAGTAACTCAGCCAGTCCAACTTCGTATATGGTAAAGGTCTCCGCTGTGCGTCTCTTGACTTTGCCTGATTGGGAAACATGAACTCGTTTGCCGAACAGTAGAATATTGGCGACATGGTGGGTTGGAGCCTGCCTCAGCTGACCGGGGTACATTTACACCATCTGGCAGATGCGCTTATGTTATTATCATTTTTATACAATTTGAGCAATTTGATGGTTAAGGGCCTTGCTCAAGGGTCCGACAGTGGAATTTGAACCGCTGACCTTTGGATTAGTAACCCATCGCATTAACCACTAAGCCACTGAACCGCTTACTAGCCAAATACAAAGCACCCTGAGCAACTATTCACAGTCCTGGAGTAGCTGGTTAGTCTAATGTGCGTGTATTTGGACGGTGGGAGGAAACCACGGTACCTGAAGGAAGCCCATGTAAGCACGGCAACAACATGCATACGTCACCCAGAACTTTCTTGTCGTGAGGCGGACAGGATAACAATCGCTGTGTGTCTCGTGCTGTTTATTCCCCTCATCTTGCGTGTATGAGCTCAACCAGGATTGGTTAGTATCGCTGTGGTTAAGGGGGTTGGGCGGAGACCGTTTCCAACCACGGATCACCGTGGTATCACCTAGGTTACGTTTCCTTTATCACTGCTTATCGGACAGGTTCAAACGGTCCAACTTTACTGTTGTTCTGAATGAAAGTCACTGACATTTTCTCCTCTGTGTATTTTTTTTTTTTTTCTTGACATCCAGCTGGTGTTGTGGAACCTGCAGAAAGCTCGGCCAGTTTGGACCTGTAGCCTACAGGAGGCGCTGGAGGAGGACGAGAAATCCCAGCAACGTCCCGGTCAGCTCTTTAACCCGCCCCTGGCTCACTGTGTCAGTGTGGCGTCCTGCGGAAACGTTTTGGCGTGTGCAGCAGAGGATGGGTGCGTGCACTTTGCCCGCGTTGGTGCTGGCTCCAGACTTGAGCAGCAGGGGGCGATAAAGGCTCACAGTCAGGGTGCCTCTCAAGCACACTTCCTCAACTTCATGCCGCATCCTTACTGGCTGGCCACCGGAGGCAATGATGGAGTAGTGGCATTGTGGGATGTAAGCGAGGAGCCTGTAGTGGCGGGCGAGGTCAAGGCTCAGGCCAAGGTGCGGCCCCAACACAGGAAGCACAAAAACAGGAAGTCAAAGCCCAGGAGTCATGAGGATGAAGAGGGAAAGCGAAGTGAAGAAGAGCTTCCAGAGGAGGCCGGGAGCGCTGACCCGGGTCAGATAAATACAGCAGGAAAACTGAAGTTCGCTCACCAAGAGAAGGTGAACTGGGTGTGTCCGGCTGTTCTAAAAGGACAACCGAGTTTACTTGTGGCGGATCAGAACACCAGTTTATCGGTGTATCCTCTGTCTGGGCTTTAGCAGCATTTATCCAGACCTGGATGTCACGTTATTTATTTAACTTGTGGTTCCAGCTGATGAAATCTGCCTCGGGTGATGCATTTTGTCTGCTAGTTCTTCTTTAGCGTGTGTGTGTGTGTGTGTGTGTGTTTTAAACTGCAGGACCTGTTGTTCATACATCACTTCTCAAAGCCACTATGAGACTGATTATTAATCCTCAACACTAATTAATTTACATAATCCTGTGTGCTTAACTCCTGACAGTTAAAAGATGTGACTGGTTAATTTCAACTGTACACAATAATGTAACCAGGATCTCCTCACTATTGTTGGTGGTGGTGTAACAGTGTCACGACGAGATCATCACCACGCATAAATAGCGATAAACTTCATCAAAACGGCTGCTTCGTATCAGTTTGTACACCAGAGCTCCTGATCTCGACAATCCCACAATCATACTGTGTAAACACGTTGGTCATGTGACATGCATGTGTGATGTCATACCTCCGGATCGCCGTGACCCATGTTGCGTTTCGTGCTTGTACAGGAGTTTCTGCTTCCAGAGCGAGGTGGTGTGTCAGCACTTATTTCGCCGCTATATTCGTGCACTTTTGATTTTCAATGACAAATCATGATGCAGTCATGTTTGTTGCTGTGGTGCCTTGGTAGAATTCTATCCTGACCGATTTTGAGGAACGGGAATAAGACATGAGTGCGTTAGGCCTGGAGGACAAGGATACAGTGTGTGAGCTCGAGTAGACTGGAGGAGGACGAGACAGAATCCCCGCCCTGGTATCGTAGCTGACCAAGGGAGGAGACAATATGTTCTTCATCAGTAGCATCAAAGTAGCAAACGAAAAGAGATCGAAGCGAAAGGTGCACACCAATGCAGCCACCCAACTAACCACACCTGCAGCCAATGTGGCCGAGATTGCCACTCCCGCATTGGTCTCACCAGCCACATACGGCACCGTCACTGAGGCAAAACCAGACTTTCTCTGGGTTGGCGCAATTTCCATAGTCGTCATCGACTGACGTCGGCCTACTATTCGTAGCCTCAAGCGACACAAAGTTCCTTGGCGAACGACCATTATAACCGACTTTGGAGCTCTTTTTCTGTTGGAGTCCAGGCGCCAGTGTTCTGAAACAAATCTAAATGCGATTACAGCAATACGCACAGCATCACTTGCTTAACTCATCCTGTTGCGCCAATGTTTTCTTCAGTATTATTTATGGTGCACACCTGACAAGTAAACAAAATGAAGCACCTACACTAATTCGCATCTGCAGAACAGAGCCCATGATCCTCAGTAAAATCTCGCTTCTGCTCGGGGCCGCCGGATTTCAGCATGATGAACGGCTGGATTAACGTGTCTGGGTTTGTGCTGAATTATAGTCGGTTTGTTCTGAAGTATCTCGAGAGTTGTTTTCATTCTATTAAAAGGACTTTGTACAGTAACATCAGGAAGCTTAGACAGTAAGACAGTGTTTGTCTGGAAAGTGAAGGAGGGGGAGGAGTTAAACCGAAGAAGAGCAATGAACCTGGAACACTAACAGTAACAAACGCCGATCCGCACCTCAAGCATGAGCACGTTAAAGAAAAGTGCTGATTAAATCTAAAATACCAGGGAAAGACCAGGAGATAATCAAATGTCAGGAAATGTGGAGGTGACGGAGATTCAAAGCTAAATATGCAAAAATAAATAAATAAATAAAATGCCACCACAAGCTGTTTATTTACAGGTTTCAGCTGACGGTTGAGCCTTATGAGTCACTATAATTACACTGTCGGCGTTCCAGACGAAAGGCACGCAGCAGGCGTGGAGAAAACACACCGATATTTTTAAACACAGTAAACTCAAGTCACCTCGAAAAAAATAAATAGTTTATACTGTTGGATCAGAACATACAGGCTGGATCGTGCGGTTCAGATAAATCCGTACGAGTGCGTCCACGTTCACGTACGCTCGCTGTGTACACAAGGAGAACGACTCTGACAAATCTTTGCCATGACAGTTTATAACTTGACCAAACACTTCTCCAACGCCTGGATCTCAGCGGTTTTGTCCTCACCACTGCCCCGTGCGCTGCATTCCACAAACTCCACCTGCATGTTCAGCTGAGCGAACTCAAAGTCCTTGCCCTTCTTCCCGAGGTGCAGCGTGGACTGTACTGACCCGTCCTGAGACGAGAGGGCCGCCGACCGGGTCACCCTCAGAGTGGTTCTGTGAAAAAACAGACACAAAGGGATATCATTGGGCCAAATATAAATTGATTGGCATGAGTTATGATCAATTGGCCGGTTACGCTTATGCTGTACGAGCAAGCAGTGACGAGCGATCGCAAACATCAGAGTCTGTGGAGGAAATCACTGGTGTTGACCCACCATGCTATAAAAGTGACCCAGCAACGCTCAAACAGCTAACCCGACTTCATTACAGTGTCCATGTCACGTGATTTGTGGTGTTGGCAGTGTGAGGTCATGTGGTATAGTAGTACATGGCGTTAATGATGACTCCTGCTGCATGTGCACGACCGTGAGCTTACAGGAAGTATCGCAGTTGAAAGGCTGGGTCCGTGTGTACAAACATCGAATGCACAGCTCGTCACCGTGTTGGACGCTGATTAAAAAAAACAAGGACAACTTGTGACAGAAAAGCTCGGCGAACACTTACAGTTCTTTCTCCAGCTGCTGTTGGATCAGTTTAGCTGATTTTGCCATGGTGATGTCTATAAAAATAAATAAATAAATAAATAAATGAGGCATTTTCAAATATTTATCCTATTAGTGTAAAACTACATTAAAAAAAAAAAAGTGTCTGCATCACTGTACAGGACTTCTACAGACGTTGCAGAGGGTTTTGGTGAAAATAAATAATTAAAATGTGGAGATTCCCAGAGCTCATGCCCCCCAACAGTTATACAACAGTGCTGCTCAATACTCAAATCTGATTGGCCATTTTCTACAACTTCCCACAGAACACATCCCAGTCCTTGGCAGGTCCCCATGGTGAACAGGTTTTAGTGTAAATATATATATATATATATATATATATATATATATATATATATATACACACATACACACACAGGGATCCCTCACTTTCCACGGTTAATTGGGACCGAGATCCCCACGCGACCATCAAAATCCACGAAGTAGGATCATCACACATCCCCACACCCAACATATGCATACATGTATATGTGCATATACAGGGATCCCTCAATTTCTGTGGTTAATTGGGACCGAAATACCCCCGCAACCATCGAAATCCATGAAGTAAGACCCCCCTTCCCCCCGGACTGCCATATACGTACAGTAATGTGTGTATATAATAAATACATATTCAATGTTATAAATGCTTATAATAACAAACATTTAAAAAAAATAACGAGGTAAATAAAATATAAAATACACAAATGCAGATGGTATTGCATGAGAAGACGACGACATACATACACGCACGTGTGCAGATGCGCGTGCACACAGATGTAACAGTGTAAGCAGTTTTGATAGGAGGTTTTGGGTTGGGGTTTTTTTTTTTTTTTACATAATTGGCCTTGTTTTTGTGACATTTTCTTTGACCTTCTCCCCCATTCTTCCTTAATTTCTCGAAGAATGTCTGTCTGTCTTCCTTTCGGCTTTTTCCCTTTTACTCGGAAGTCACCACAGCGAATCATCTGATTCGCACGTTTAATTTGGCAGAGGTTTTTACGTCGGATGCCCTTCCTGTCACAACCCTTTAACAAGGGACAGAAACACGCTGACGACTTTTTTTTTTTTTTTTTTTTAATCGCGATGTACTGAAGCCGCATGAATTGAAGCGTGAAGTAGCGAGGGATCCCTGTATACCCCACATATACACACACACACAACAGATGACCATAAGGAAAGCGAACTAAAACAAGCGTGCAGAGCGGAGTAACTTCCTGTTGTTTGAGAGCAAAGAAGTCTCTCTACATATTTGCATAAACAAACATCCATGTTTTGAAACCCATGAGTTTAGTATCTACTACATAAAGACCAAAAAAAATAAAAAATACCACTAAGTGATGTAAAGGTTAAAAGGCTGGATTCATGATTGAGAGGTTGCGAGTTCAAATCCCCTTTAGACCCCCAGCATGCAAAGACCCCTGGACAAGATCTTAACCACAAGTATCAATGTCCACACAGCAGTATAAATTGGTACCAGTAAAAATACTGGGAAGATGACCGGCGATGGACCAGCGCCTCATCCAGGAGGAATCCAACTCCTTATCGCATCATGCTACAGAAGCTTATTTTTCCTTTATTTGCTTGATGATCACACGCCGGCTCCATCCCATTGCTCACACACGCTGAACGATGATCACCTGAAACTCGGGGCCACATCATGCAGATTCCTTTGTATTTGGAGGACCCCATTTCATTACATTTCTAAGATCGTGGCATCGGTACCTGTGACAATCCATCAGTTTCTGTCAGCTGGTTTAATTCAAGCATTACTTGGTTGCTGCAATCTAATAATGCTGTTCAGGGTGTACCACATCCGCACCCCGATTCAGCTGAGATGGGCACCAGCCTCCCTGCGAACTTAATTAGGATTAAGCATTATAGAAAATTAATGAATGAATTATCCACTTGAGATAATGAGCCAAATAATGATATGGAGAATTATTCGGTCGAGCAGGGCGTTATCCACCGAGGCCCCTCTGAAGCTAATTAATTCTCTGTATGATAGAAAAGCCAAATTCTATAATTGGTATATTAGTTATTCCAGGTAGACATTCAAGATACTAGTTGCTAGTTACCCAGTGACAACGATGCAATAATAAGGCTTATAAAAGAAAAACAAATAAATAACAGCTTTCCGCCATTCAGAAATGAGAATATTTTGAATGAACAATATTCTTTTAATAACTGATGGGGACCAATCAGATTGTGCCATTCATATGTAACACATAAAAATCAATGCAACACCTGTGAGTAGTCACGATGGTTTTAATCTTATGGCTGATCAGTGTAAAGTATAGTAATTAATGTCACATTGCTGTGGTATAAGAGGAGCAAAGCTTTCATTATGATGTCAGTCCAACAGAAGCTCCAGCTATGAGTGGACAGTGTACCTTGTTTGTTGCAGGCTATCAGCAGGGTCGGAGCGTTCTTCATCACAATGCTGTCCGTCAGGAGGAAGTACAGGTACTCAGCCACATCCTTTACCTCCTTCTGGAAACCAACGCTATCCACCACGAATATGATCGCTCTGCAGTCACATGGATGAGGGTCAACCGCGTATATCCCGATATGAACCATTACTTCTGTTACATTTTTTTTTTTTTTTTTAAAAAAGGTACTGCAGGTTTCATCTCGTCCTACAGTCCAAACACATGCATATTAGGCTGCTGACTGTCCCAAACTGCCCCAGATGTGAGCGTGAGTAGGTGTGTGTTGCCCTTTGACGGACTGGAAAGCTGTCCAGGGTGAGTGTACCCCACCTTTACCCAGTGTCAGCTGGGCGGGGCTCCAGCCTTAATAGTGGAATTATGCAGTTTGGCAGGTAAGGGAGCAAATAGTCGTGGCATAACAAACACTGCCATGGCCTGGAAAGCTCTCCAGGGTGTACCCCGCCCTCGCCCAGAGTAGGATGAGATGGGCGCCAGCCTCCTCGCAACCCTAATTAGGATTAAGCGGTTCTGAAAATGAATGAATGGCCTGGCTAGTTCTACCTGGCTGAGTCCTTGAACTTCTCCACAAACTGGGCTCTCAGAGTATCATGACCAGGAATGTCCACAAGGGTCCAGCTGCTAGCCTGTGGATAAGAAACAGCAATGAAAACGTTCTGGGGATTCGAACAAAGCCCATTCCTTCCTGTCATACCTTCTCTTTCTTGGGTCTGTAGGGCGCTCTGCTCTCAGTGATGGAGGTCACAGTTTCCACAAATTTCCCCATCAACAGCTGGGGAGACAAATCCAGCCTGTTAAAACTGTTTCTAACAAAACTGAAATGTAATTTTTCCTCAGTTTAAGAAAAATAAACAAAAATCGATATTTCTTCTTCACCTGGCTGAACAGAAGAGATTTTCCAGCGTCGCATAAACCAACGAGCAAAACTGTATTTCTCGTCTTCTTGGTGCCCAGGAAAAAGTGCAAAAACACTACAGTATAAACACATAACTTCTTATTTAGTGCCCAAGCCTTAAAATATTTAAATTATTATTCAAACAAACCCAATACCGTGACAAAAATATGAGCTAAATACTTCTGAAACACTTAGCTAGCCTGCGAATTTTTCATCTACCCGTATTCAGTGAACCTTGCTCTGATTGGATAATACTTTACATTTGGTACCAATCAGGAAACCGTTAAAAGCGTATTAGCCACACAGCGCACGCTCTCGGTGCTATCAACCAATCAGCACCCACAAGGCGGGCTTTATCCGAAACTGACTGACCACCTATAACTTCCTGCAGACGTTGCTAGGAGTTAGCTTGCTTACCTATTGTGACAATAATAACACCGATAGCAACAAAAATCCCGATTAGCATCGAAGGGTCTCGCTCTATTTCCTTGATCAATGTCTCAAAAAAGGGTTCAGACGAAAAATCATCCAAATCCAAATCAATTTTTTCCTCCATGATGATGTGGCTCGCTGCTGGTAGAGAAGCTCGTGACTACACGTGTACTTAAAAGTGGCAGCAAAGGTATGCGCATGCGCACTAGACTCCCCACAGGAGCCAGGCTGTTTTTTTTTTTTTTTTTTTTTGGATGCATTATTTACCAAGTAAAAATTATATTAAGACACATTTAAAGAACATAAAACATTTTAAATCTAATTTATTATATAATTTTTTTTTCTTATTTTATTATAATTAAAAAAAAAATAATTTTTTAATTCTTTACATTTCATTTCACACTGTCCAGGGTCCCCCAGTGCAGCTAACTGGGTTATCAAAGGCCGGCCATGTCTCTCACTGTCTATGGTGTGAGGCATGTAAAAGAACCATTGCTGACTTTCGACAAGAGTAGGCTGCAAAGCCGTCAGCGTGTTTCCGCCCTGCGATGGCCTGGCGAGCTGTCCAGGGTGTACTCTGCCCTCGCCCGAAGTTGGCTGGGATGGCCACCAGCCTCCCCACGACCCAAATTAGGATTAAGCGGGTACAGAAAATGAACTGAACTGTCCAGGGTGTACCCCACCTTCGCCCGGATTAAGCGGAGATTCCATTGACTCAAAATCACATATGAAGGCAAGCGACACCCTGGACAATTCGCCTGGCCATCGCAGGGCCACATAACCATAGTTTTTGCCCATATGGTTTTTGCTCAGGTGGTTTTCGCCCAGGTGGTTTTCACCTAGATGATTTTTGCTCAAATTGTGAGGACCTGTTTTTCGCCCAACTTAATTTTTAAATTATTATTATTGAATTCACTTGTTAAAAGTTATTTACAGATTTATGACACTTCCCTTAACGAGATAAGGAAAGTGTTAAAACACTGTATGCTACCAAAGTAACACATACTCCCTAACCCTAACCCCTAACCCCTAACCCTACTTCATATCCTAAATAAACTTTGTATATATATATGTGTGTATATGTTTACGTTACTTAAACTTTTCCCACCATATAAAAAAATTATTTTAAAAAGTTGGGCGAAAAACATGTCCCTTAAATCTGGGCGAAAAACTCCTGGACGAAAACCATCTGGGCAAAAACTACCTATGCGAAAACCAGCAGCACCTTCACACCCACAGGCAAGATGGAACAACAAATGCTCACGGTGCATGTTTTTTGGACTGTGGGAGGAAACCAGAATAGCCAGAAGAAACCCATGCAAGAACATGCAATCTTCACATAGAAACACCCCGAGCTGAGAATCAAACTCAGGCCCTCTGGCTGTGAGATGGACGTGTTAGCCACGACCCTACCATTCACCATTTGTTGTTACTATTAATGTATAATCATTAAAATACTATTGTTAAAAATGTTGCCTGTTACTCCGTCATGTGGTATACTGTATATACCATATAAATCATTCAATGATTCAGCATGGACGTGGATAAATTATGTACTTTTACAGTTGTGGATGGGGATTTGAGGAAAAACCTCAAATCCAAAAATCCTCAGCTATACACCCTGTAACCCTCTTTTACACTTACGTACTTGCTGAACCATTTAATCCTATTAGGGTCACTGGGAGGCTGGAGCCTATCTCAGCTGACACTACATCAAGGAAAGGTGCATCCTAAACAGCTCACTAGATCATCAGAAGGTCAACACACACACACACACACACACACACACACACACACACACACACACACACACACACACACAACACACAAAACCACTTGCACTTACACCCGGGGCCATTCAGAACTGTCACTTAGCCTAATGAGCTTGTCTGCATTCTGGGTATCACATGGCAGAAGACAATCTCCAGCATAGAAGTTCTGTCACAGTCACAGAAGACTGCTGATCAGGCGTTGCATAAGGTGGCTTGGCCGCGTCCACAGGATGGACCCCAGCGGTCTTTCTGTGGCCATCTTACACAGTGAGCTTTCAATAGTCTCCAGGCTTATGGGTTGTCCCTGCCTGCACTACATAGATGTCTACAAACGGGACATGCAGCTCGCAGGCATCGACATCACCAACTATGAAGTCGCCCAGGAACAAGGAACCTGAAGACAGACTGTAGCAACAGTAGTTCGCCACGCCGAGGAAAGGAGCACCTCCCTACAGCAGGACAAGAAGCAGAAGAAGAAGACGCAATCATCAGCTCCGACCCTGGGCCGGACCCCTCTGCATTCACATGAGCAAACTGCGGTAGAGAGTGACGCCTCAGATTGGGACCGCTTAGGCACAGCCGCTGTCGAGATAGGAAGTATCAATCCTCATCACAGTCCATTGTCAACACTGATGAACGGATGCCTGATGATGATGCACGTCTTTATACTGTGTGAGGACAGCAGAGTACCAGAGGAAACCCAAGCAAGCAAAGGGAGAGCATGGAAACTGAAAACCGAAACTCCTTGCCTTGCCCCAAGACTCGTATCCAGGACCTTTCTTGTTGTGTCGTGGTAACCACTGCGCCACCGTGCTGTACCTGTATTAATTTGATTATCTGAAGTGTGATTAGCAACTGGCGATATCTGATCATATATATATATATCAGCTCCCTCTTCACCTACGACGGACTGGTACAGGCTCCGCTTTACAGTAGAGGCTGCAGCGATCCGTCTGTCGACCTCCCGCTCCATCCTTCCCTCACTCGTGAACACGACTCCAAGATACTTGAACTCCTCCACTTGGGGCGGGGCCTCATCTCCGACCCGGAGAGGGCATTCCACCCTTGTCCGATTGAGAACCATGGCCTCGGAGGTGCTGATTTTCATCCCAGCCGTTTCGCACTTAACTGCGATCATAACAATTTACACTGCGCAAACAAGAAGAGTCAGAGAGAACAAACCTCCACCAAGTCGAGAAAATAACACAATATCAACAGCAACACCTGCTGTGCCTGCAGTAATACCACACTTCCAAAAATATTTCTGTCTTTCAATGTTAAAGAATCATTTAAAAAAAAAAGACAATTCCTGGATCCAGAATTTGATCCAAATCATCTCCAAAATTTAGTCGCTTTTCTCTTCTTCACAATCCAAAGCGGTGGAAATTTCATGAAAGTCTGCTCAGGCAATCCTGCTAAGAAACCGACGTTTAAACATGGCCTCCGTGCTGGAGGTAATGACATGTAAATGTATTTGCATAATGCATTAATAATACCCATAATAATCAGTTTAGCCTTGAACTCTGGTGCACAGATCTCCATCCCTCCTCCTGCTCCTCCTCGAAAGCTTCCCACAGACTCGAGTTCCTGCTCTAATCTAAAACATCCGATCCACTTTTGGATCCTGATTAGTGTCTCCAGAAGACCTTGATTAGTGGAATCGAGTGTGTTAGATGTGGTTTGGAGCCGAAGCCTGCAGAAGGAGGGCTGGAGACCCTCACTCTCGTTCTCAGATTCAGACCCACTGCGCCGCTCACAGCACCAACAGTTACAGAGAAGGCATTGTTCTGTAAAACAGCTGATCAAAATCATCAGGAGGGACAAAAGATTTTCTTCAAGAATGGGTCAATAAGCACCTTTCCAATCAAAAACCAAGGGCTGGGGTAGATGAGGAAAAGGATTTTTTTTTTTTTTTTTTTTTTTTTAACAAAAAACGATCTCTGTCTCGAATTTCGCGCATTCTTACACCACATTTATAAACACTGCAAAAAACCCAAGTAAACATTTCACTCATGATAATCGTGTATCTGATAAAAACCATTTGTTGAGCCATTTAATCCTACTGGGGTCACAGAGAGGCTGGAGCCTATCTCGATCAACTCTGAACAAAAGCACGATACACCTTGAACAACTTTCCAGTCCACTACAGGGTCAACACTTACACCTAAGGGCAATTTAGAGCCGACAGTGTACTGGGAAGATGGAACGAGTACTTTGAAGAGCTGATGAATGAGGAAAATGAGAGAGAAAAAAGAGTAGAAGAGGAGACTGTTGAGCACCAGGAAGTAGCAAAGATTAGTAAGGGTGAAGTGAGGAGGGCATTGAAGAGGATGAAGAGTGGAAAGGCAGTTGGTCCTGATGATATACCTGTGGAGGTATGGAAGTGTCTAGGAGAGGTAGCAGTATATTTTCTGACAAGAACATTCAACAAGGTCCTCGAGAGTGAGCAGATGCTGAAGGAATGGAGGAGAAGTGTGCTGGTGCCCATTTTTAAAAACAAGGGAGACGTGCAGAGTTGCGGCAACTACAGAGGGATAAAGTTGATGAGCCATACGATGAAGTTATGGGAAAGAATAGTGGAAGCTAGACTAAGGGCAGAGGTCAGCATTTGTGAACAACAGTTTGGTTTCATGCTAAGAAAGAGCACCACAGATGCAGTGTTTGCTTTGAGGATGTTAATAGAGAAGTACAGAGAAGGTCAGAGGGAACTGCATTGTGCCTTTGTGGATCTGGAGAAAACATATGACAGGGTGCTGAGAGAAGAACTGTGGTATTGCATGAGGAAGTCTTAACTGGCAGAGAAGTATGTTAGAGTGGTGCAGGACATGTATGAGAGATGTAAGACAGTGGTGAGGTGTGCTGTCGGCTTGACCGACGAATTCAAGGTGAAGGTGGGACTGCATCAAGGGTCAGCTCTGAGCCCCTTCTTGTTTGCTATGGTGATGGACAGGCTGACAGACGATTTTAGGCAAGAATCTCCATGGACTATGATGTTTGCAGATGACATTGTGATCTGTAGTGAGAGCAGAGAACAAGTGGAAGAAAATCTAGAGAGGTGGAGGTATGCCCTGGAAAGGAGAGGAATAAAGGTTAGCCTCAGAAAATCAGAATACATGTGTGCGAATGAGAAGGACCCAGGAGGAACGGTGATGTTACAGGGAGCAGAGATAAGGAAGGTGGAGGATTTTAAGTACTTAGGTTCAACAATCCAGCGCAATGGAGAGTGTGGAAAAGAGGTGAAGAAGCATGTGCAGGCAGGCTGGAATGGTTGGAGAAAAGTGTCTGGTGTGATGTGCGATAGGAGAGTGTCAGCAAGAATGAAAGAAAAAGTGTACAAGTACCCCCCCCCCCCCCCCCCCAGTGCAGCTAACTGGGTTATCAAAGGCCGGCCATGTCTCTCACTATCTATGGTGCGAGGCATGTAAAAGAACCATTGCGGACTTTCGACAAGAGTAGGCTTCAAAGCCGTCAGCGTGTTTCTGCCTTGCGATGGCCTGGCGAGCTGTCCAGGGTGTACTCTGCCCTCGCCCTGAGTTGGCTGGAATGGGCACCAGCCTCCCCGTGACCCTAATTAGGATGAAGCGGTTACAGAAAATGAACTGAACAATGTGCCTGAAATTTAAAAAAAAATCTTTATTTCTAAACTCATTCAATTTATTTAGGTCTTAATATCTCCGTCTCTCTCCACCTTTCTCTTCGTTCCTGTTAGAAAATTTTCCGTGTTGTTTCTTGAGGGCTTGTTTCCTGCACTTCATATCATTTTCTTGTGCGAAAACCCACTACACCATAGCGAGACAATGAGAGCACCACTGCCAACTAGTGGAGTGGGGGTGCAATTACACTTAATTCTTGTACACGATTCCAGAAAAGCATGTTCCCCAGGGTCATACGAGCTCCCCCCGTCATCACCCCCCACCCCGGCATCATACTATTTGAGAAGCACTGAGTTAGCCTAATGTGCCACTACAATTACTGGAGTGGAGCACTAATACCGTCTAAGCTCAGCACCTTCTAAGCACTAATTTATTCATTCATTCATTCATTCATTCATTTTTCTAAGCTCATTAAGGTCGTGATGTTGCTGCACCTATCTCAGCCGATTCTGGGGTACACCCTCAACAGCTCGCCTGGCCATCACAAGGCTACACACATAACTACTCACACTCACCCTCACTTCTACGGATAATTTGGAACAGACAATTTGCCTACTATGCATGCTTTTATTCTTCTTAGGTTTGACTTCGCAAATGAAGATTTATAGAGGGGGCTGTCCACGTAAACTGCAGGCATGCTGGTGGCTGACAAGGCGGGAGAGAGAAATCCGACCGCAGTGGCTGCAGGTCAAAGTCTGGTCTGGTATATTGGTTGATGCTTCTTGGTTCTTCCTCCTGTGGCGTTTCTCCTTCATGTTGGACTTGCGAAAGTCCTCAAAAGAGGAGATGGCCTGGTGCTTGATGTAGTGCCAGCCTGTCAGTCAGCAGCAAGCATCGACCACTGGTGGCAGTCAATGTTACAGATTCTGAGAGACATCTTGAGCGAGTCCTTGTACCGTTTCCTTAGTGCCCCTCTATCATGGTGGCCAGTGGAAAGTTCACTGTACAGGGCTATCTTGGGTAGGCGATGGTCCCCCATTCTGGAGATATGCCCTGCCCAGTGCAGCTGCAACTTGAGCAGCGTGGCCTCAATGCTGGTGATCTCCGCCTGTTCAAGAACCTCGATGTTGTTAACGTAGTCGCTCCAGTGGATATTGAGTATAGCGCGGTGACAGCGTTGGTGGAAGCGCTCAAGCAGTCGAAGGTGGTGACGGTAGGTTACCCATGACTAGGAGCCGTACAGCAAGGTGGTGAGTACTATGGCTCTGTATTCTATGACCATGGTTCCTTTCTTCAGATGTTTATTTCCCCAGACTCGCTTGCGGAGTCTGCCAAAGGCATCGTTTGCCTTGGCCAGTCTATTGTCAAGTTCCCTATCGATATTGGCATCTGGTGTGATGGTACAACCTAGATAAGTGAACTGGTGAACCGTCTTCAACTCAGTCTCGCCAATAAAGATGTGAGGGGGGTGGTGTTCATCCCGGGGAGCAGGCTGGTGGAGGACCTCCGTCTTCTTCAAGCTGATCTCGAGTCCGAAGAGCTGAGCAGCCTCTGTGAAGCTAGACATTAAGTATTGCAGGGCTCTTTCGCTGTGAACGATGAGGGCTGCGTCATCAGCGAAGAGGAGCTCATTAAACAGCTGCTCGTGAGTCTTCAAGTGAGCCTGTAGTATCCTGAGGTTGAACATACCGTCAAGACGGTAACGGATGTACACGGCGTCTTTGTCGTCAAAGTCTTCAAAGGCCTGCTTAAGCATCGTGCTGAAGAAGATGCTGAACAAGGTTGGTGCCAGGATACAACCCTGTTTCACACCAGTGGCAATGGGAAAGGGTTCAGAAAGGTCATATACTGGGTGACTTGGCCGCGCTGGTCCTCATGGTGCTGAATGATCATCCTGAGGAACATTGGGGGACAGCCAAGGCGCTCCATGATCTTCCACAATCATTTCCTGTTTACTGTATCAAACACTTTGGACAGGTCCACAAACGTGACATACAGTACTTTGTTCTGCTCCCGACACTTCTCTTGTAACTGCCTGAGGACGAACACCATGTCTGTGGTACCTCTGTTGGCTCTGAAGCCGCACTGGGTTTCTGGGAGGTTATCTTCAATAATGGTAGGTATTAATCTGTTTAGGAGCACACAAGCAAGGATTTTTCCTGTGATGGAGAGCAGGGTTATCCCCCGGTAGTTGGAGCAGTCTGAGTTTTCTCCCTTTTTTTGTACAAGGTAATGATGACTGCATCACGGAGGTCGCGCGGAAGTTTGCCCAGTTCCCAGAAACAGACAAGGAGTTCATGGAGCTTGCTGTGTAACGCCCGCTGATGTAATACCATCAACTCCTGCTGCTTTGCCATTTTTCAGCTGCTCTATGGCTTGAGCGAGTTCTTACTTGGAGGGTAGATCATCCAGTTCCACTTTGACTGATTGCTGAGGAATGCACAGGATTGCTGAGTCCTGGATGACTCTGTCAGCGCTGAGGAGAGCCTGGAAGTGCTCAGACCAATGGCTAAGGATGGAAGCCCTGTCTGTAAGGAATGCTTGGTCGTCTGCACTACGCAAGGGACTCTGAACCCAATGGGCAGGGCCATACACAGCTTTGATTGCTTCATAAAAGCCTCTATAGACGCCGGCATCAGCACATTGCTAGGTTCTCTCTGCAAGGTTTGTCCACCACTCATTCTCGATCTCATGAAGCTTGCGCTGGAGACTGCTGCAGATGTGATGGAAGGCAGCTTTCTTCTCAGGATAAGACAGCTAGGCGAGGTGGGCCTGGTGGGCTTGTCTCTTCCTCGCCAGAAGTTCCTGGATTTTCTGGTTGTTTTCATCAAACCAATCTGTTTTTCCTTGTGGTGAATCCCAGAACTGCTTCAGATGTCTGCAGGATGGCAGTCTTTAGTCGACTCCAGAGCGTCTCAGGAGAGGGGTCTTTTGGGCTGCCATTGTTAACAAGCTTTGACTTTAAGCTTACTTGAAAGTCGGCTTTCACTTCAGTCGACGCTTGCTGAGCTTGAATGTTTTCTTTGCTGCCCCCCCCCCCCCCCCCTTCCTTGGTTTGGGTTTGAAGTGCAAACCTGAGTTTGCAGCACACTAGGCGATGGTCAGTATGACATTCTGCACTGGGCATCACTCTGGTGTGTAGGACTTCATTGAGGTCTCGCTGGCGCACTAGAATATAATCTATAAGATGCCAATGTTTTGACCGAGGATGCATCCAAGTTGTTTTGAGACTGTCCTTTTGCTGAAAGATGGTATTGGTGATGAAAAATTGCTGCTAAGTACAAAACTCCAACAGGAGACGTCCGTTGTCATTGCTGTTACCGACGTCGTGTCTGCCAAGTACTCCTTTCCAGGTGTCACCATCCCAGCCCACTCTGGCATTGAAGTCACCAAGGATTATCACCTTGTCCTTTATTGGGATGCTTTGTAGGTGACTGCAGAGTTCCAAGTAGAACTTGTCTTTTTCTACAGGCTCAGCTTGAAGAGTCGGCGCGTATATGCTGAAAAACGTTGCATACTGCTTGTTCTCCAGAGGGAGGCACATGGACATGATGCGGTCAGAGTGACCAGTTGGCAGGTTTTCCAGCTTGGAAGTGATGGAGGTTCTGATCATGAAGCCAACACTGAGAGACACCTTTCTGTTACAGGTTTCCCTGACCAGAAGAGAGTGTATCCGGCACCATGCTCACGGAGACGGCCTTCTTCTGGGAAGCAGACTTCACTAAGGACAGCAATGTCGACATTTAGCCTGGACAGTTCATGCGCTATCAAAATGGAGCAACGTTCAAGGCGGTTACTGTCAGCTGCATTGAGCATGGTTCTACTTTTCCAGTATGCAATCTTTAAAGTTTTTGCACCCTTAGAGGTGGGTGTGTACCTTCCTTTCTTTGAATTTGTTTGACCGCTTGCGAGGATGCCCATTGACCGCAGCAAGCCAACTGGGGGATGAGAGACGAGCTTTGTTTAGGCCACCTCTCCATGTGGAGCAAGCAGTGCTGTCCTTAAAGAGGGCTGCTTGATCATTCAGGGTGCAGCTGGGTGATGCTGTCATCTCTGGTCAACACCAGACAACTAATATCCTGAACCGCCTGCATACAGGATTGGCACTGCGGCTTCCAGTGTCATCTACCACCTGCCGTTTTCGCCCCTCTCCCATCACTACAGGGCTTCGGAGTTGGTGGCAACGGAGATGTGGACGTGTCCCTCTAGCCTGCGCAATGGAGCTTTTAGGTGGAGTTCAGTGTGCGCAGTACTGGCCCCACCCTTTACACCCATGTTTCAACTGCTATAGCCAAGCATGCTAGGAGGGTAACAGCGAGGTCCTCAGGTTGTAGGTTGTATATTATACTTGTCCTTGTCCTAGATTAACTGCTTGACAAGGCTAACGAGCTCCATCTACCCGGGTTTGAAATAAGAGTTGTCCTTCTCCAGGAGTCTTCTGAAGGCATGCTTTTATACTGTGAGAAGAAACCCAGACAAGCATGAGGAGAACATGCAAACTTTATACAGAAGTGCCCAAGAGTGGGAATTGAACCCAGGACCTTTTGGCTGTGAGGCAGATGTGCTAAATGAGGTGCCACCGTTGTTTAGTGGTGTGTGTGTGTGTGTGTGTGTGTGTGTATATAAATCTGCATATATGTCTCCAAATCTAGAACGTTTCTCTGGCTGTTCCTCACTGGAGGAACCCTAAAAGGTTCTACTCTAATGGGGTATAATTCTACCTATTAAAAAAATTCTGATGTCTTCAAAATATCATCACTGTGGTTCTTGAATATTTTATACTTATGGATTCTTAGTCGCTATCGCAGGTTCTTCTTAGAACACTCTTTGATAGGTTGAATCTTAGGAAGCCCTTTTCATTACTCCTGGTTCTCCAGGTGTTCTTTGGATAATCATGATTATGTTAGTGTGAGGCATGGAAAAAACCATTGCTGATTTCGACAAGAGTAGGCTGCAAAGCTGTCAGCGTGTTTCCGCCCTGCGATTGCCTGGTGAGCTGTCCAGGGTGTACTCTGCCCTCGCCCGGAGTCGGCTGGAATGGGCACCAGCTTCCCTGTGACCCTAATTAGGATCAAGCGGTTACAGAAAATGAATGCTGATTATGTTACTTGGGAATGGTGCAGTCTGAATGGTTCGTGTTTCATAGACATTATTCCAAGTGGATATTGCTTGAAGGACAACAACAGACACTCACAATCTAAAATGGAAAAATAAACTAGAAAAGTTTTATTTATTTATTTTTTCTTGTCTCTGTGTCGTATATACTGTACTGTACTAAAACTCTGGATAGGTTTACGGGCAAAAATAACGCTGTGCTATACTGGTTAGCATGCCTCTTTCACAGTTAAAAGGTCCTGGGTTCGAGTCCCAAGCTCAACATGGGCATTTCCGTGTGGAGTTTGCACGTTCTCCCCATGCTTCGGTTACTCTGCTTTCCTCCCACCGTCCTAAGAGATGCACATTAAGCTAACTGGCTGTTCCAAGTTGCCCCTAGGGATGAGCGTGAAAGGTTATACAGTATGTCTTGGCTGTGAGATTGACATGACAGCCATGTACTCCGCATTGGCCCAGACTGCTGAGATGGGCTCCGTCCTCCTTGATTGCCTCTAATAAAGGATAAAGCGTTTAAGCTCTGCATGTAGAGCTTGCCCAGCGCTGGCCTGGCGAGTCCTCCAGGGTACACTTTGCCCTCGCCTAGAGTGAGCGGGCTGAAATGGGCGCCACCCTCCCTGTGACCCAAATTAAGATCAATCGGTTGAGGGGATGGATGAATGAATGAATGTAAAGCTTGCCTGCGATTCTGGGGTTATGGCTACAACACGTTAAAAATAAACTCCGTATAAATCTTGATTTTGTTTGCTTTTTATTCGTCCATGTTGAGGCTCGGTTACATGTTGCGGAATTGAATAGTTGCCCTGACATTTTGTCTCGGAAACTACTTATACTGGGTTCATAATGTTTTAAAACGAGTGAGAACGTTTTTGACATATGTTCCCAGGTGGGTCATTATTTATTTATTTATTTATTTATGTATTTATTCATTTATTTTTGAACCTCTGAGTGCTTGTGGTGTGTTGTGAAGCAGTCGGATTCTGCTTAGATCCCTTCTGAAGTATCCTGTGATGAGTCTCCATGGTTCTATAGTTCACCCCACCAATGTTTTTTTTGTTTTTTTTTTTTTTTTTTTTTTGGCCCCTGAGTGGACTGCTTGTGTGAAGTCAGTGCGTCATTACGCACGCTCCAACCATTCACTGAGACACTTCACTCCACTCAGGAGGTCGAGCTGAGAAAGTGGGGGTGGTGTGAGAAAACCACCAAGTCATTTTTTTTTTTTTTTTTTTTTTTTTTTTGGTAGGACATCTGCATGATATAGATCGAGTTCCTCTCGGCTGGGAGAGCCTCGTGCACAGCCGTGTAGACCTTTGTGGTTGTCGGATTCTCCGGTGGCTGCGCGTCCCTGCGGCATTTCACTTGTGTTTGAACCTCGGTTCCTCTCGGACCGAAGCGATGGCGCGCTGCGCGTACTGGAGCGCGCTGTGTCTCTTCTTCATGTCCTGGGCTGGACTTTCTTTCGGTACCGGGTTCATGTACCCGTTCCCAGGTCTCACACTGCAGCGTGTGAGCTCAGAACAAAGCATTGCCGGACCTCCAGCTGCAGGCATCAGCGCCCAGCGCAGGTAGGACAGCAAACACACCATTACATCTCAATGATTACATGAAGCTCGAGCACTTCAGTAAATATTATCCATAAACATTGGTGTATATATATATATATATATATATATATACGGTATACTGTATACTGTATATGATTGTCTTTGGTTGGGTTGCCAGATTGCTCCAAATGAACCCCAAGCCGATAAAATCCTAAAGAAAAGTTCTTGGGTTCCTCCCAGTGATGTAACCTTCATGTATAATAGAACTTAGACCTGAGTGTTTCAGGGGGAAGGGGGGTGTCCTGTGTCAGCCGCGCTTCTTATTTCCAGTTTTACTAAAAAAAAAAATAAATAAATAATAATATATATATATATATATATATATATATATATATATATATATATATATATATATATCTTGATATTAAAAAGTTTTAACTCCAATATTAAATAGGAGGCAAACAACAGGATTGTGCTCTGGAGGTTCTGTAAAAGTTCTATGAGGTTTATTCACAGTTGTTGTGGATTAGTGATGGCAACCCCCTTGTTAAGCAGTGACAAAGTCCATTTTTCATGATGAAAAATCCCCAAAAATCAATTTAATAGAAAAAAAAAGTGTACAATAGCATGATGTAAATAACATTTGGTTGGATGTTCAACTGGCTGAGATGAAGTCGAAGATTACATATAATGGCTTGATGACGTACAACGACAATAGTGACATAAGCCAACAGATGTGCTGCCAGATGATGCAATAAATTACACTTTCGCTTGCTAGTACTGTAGTTTAGTGTTACAAGGATCCTTTGAACGGTGGACTGCATCTTTAAAAATGATTTGTGTGAACAGTACCATGGTGATTAGCACGTCCTCCTTACGTCAAGAAAGTCAAGGTTTGGAGTGCTGGGATTGGTTGTTGAAGGGGTTTACGTGTGGAGTTGCCTTCGGGTACTCTGGTTTCCTCCATTGGTCCAAAAAAATTAGCTGCTCAAGGTTCACCCACCCAGAGTCGGCTGAGATAGGCTCCAGCAGGATTGGCAAATGAATGAATTCACACTCTTGAAACATTAATGAAGGGCACAAACGTATGCACCGTCCCAGGGAGAGCATGTACCCCATCAGTACCCCAGCATTGTCCGGCTCCATAATCCGAAGGTTCTTCGCTGTAGATAAGTCTGCAACATTCAGGCAAAGCAAGTCTGTGTCCAAATCAGTGCCAAAGTCTCATAAACTCAAGATGTGATTAATGAAATCCATTCCATGTAACAAGTCATCAAAGTCTGACTGCCATCCAAGTTTTGGTCTTGACAAGGACGACATTTAAAGCTGCTGGAGCGTAGAGCACGAAAGTTTTTCTGGACGGAAGATGTTTCAGGAATGAGACGTCTTCATTTGAAACGGTGTGTGTGTGTGTGTGTGTGTGTGTGTCTTTAAACTGCACCTACAACAAAGAAAGTGC
>CM045743.1:40325142-40350142 GCA_024760905.1 Plotosus lineatus | reverse complement strand
CTGCAGTCAGATAATTCTTTAAACATTGTAAGAGAGTCCAGATCGTGTCCTCGTGCTATGTGATCTGGTTGTTTAAAGTACATATTTAGTCATGGACTAGATCATAAACGTTCCTGTTTTGTGGTCATGTCAAAGCTGATCAGAAGTCTGTATGGTACTGATGGCATGGAACACATCAGTAAAAATGTGGGAGCAATTTCCCTGCCGTGGTCGCCCCTCCCCACCCACCTTTCACACTGAGCCGCTGATGGATATCTTACATTGTAGTCCCAGAGCCTGAAGCTAATGGGTGAATCAACATTCTGGTGTCTGGACTTCTAGAGACGTCTTGTTGTGACGAACCTCTGAGGTAAGAGATCGTGAGTCGGGCCTATCAGATTATTTCTACTCCTGTTTCATTTTTATTCTTTAATGAACAGATTTGTAAAATGAGGTTGGTCTTGTTTTCCCTTCCACTTTTTTTTATGGTGCTGGAAGCAGGCCATGATGGGCAGCCCAGACTTCTCTGTCTCTGGCTACAAATTCCAGCTCCTAATCAGGGAGCCCCAGACGTGCCAAAGCCAACAGTGACATAAAACCTCCTCTAGCAATCCTTGATCTTCCCTGGGGGTCTCTATTCAGTTGGACAAGCTGGAGCCGTTATGGGGCATCATTGTAAGGTGGATGACCTATATAAACCGGTTGCCTTAAATATCTTCAAATGTTAACGTGGTGTACTGGTTAGCAGTTATTCCTCACAGCAAGAAGGTCCTGGGTTCAGATCCTGAGTGACGGTGTTTCTGTGTGGAATCTACATGTTCTTCCTGCGCTTGCGTGGGTTTCCTCAAGGTACACTGGTTTCCTCCCACAGTCCAGAGACATGCGTGTTTGGCTAATTTGCTATTATGGATTGTATATAGGTGCATGTGAATGGTTGGCGGTGGGTGGGGTGTTGGACCTGTAATGGTCCTGAAAGCTGTTCAGGGTATCCCTCTTTCACCGAGTGTCATCTGATATGGGCTCCAGCCTTCCCACAACTCGAGTAGGATTAATAATATGTAAATGAGAGTTTTAAATTGAAAAAAAATATATATAATAATTTTAGGTCTTAAAGGCAAATCCAACTCCAACATAACATGCTAACTCACCAGGTCTTTGTCGAAGCAGTCGTTGCGTGACCATGTCTGATTTATGATGTAATGTCTATGTCAGCAATATTAGTCAGCTCATCAAATGCAAGCTCAGAGGTTATCTTGGCTTATGCGTGCATTCTACATGACGAATTGTTGCATTCCGACTGAACAAGTCAGTGCCAGGCGGCTTGAAATGCAGACTTTCCAACAGCTACGTACATTACGTGTGTGTCATGATTGGCTTGCTCGGTGTGCTTGACACTGGAAGTCGAAATGGGACCATGTAGAGATCTTGCAGTTTACAGCAGGTATTTTTGGAGGTTCTCAGGAATAATTATTTGGAGGGATGTATGTTGGGTTCTTTTTACTTCACCATTAACAATACTGCATGGATAGTGAGTGGATGGAATGATGGGATGGCAGGAGGGTTTGACTCTTTGACTCTAAATGGCACTTCTTCAGTTTGTCCTGAATGGAATTGGAACCTTCAAGTGACAAATTCCTCACTCACTCATTCATATGCGGTCGGGCCGGTGGTGTAGTGGTTAGGGTGCTGCGCTCATGAGCGGGAGGTTGTGTGTTCAAATCCCAGTCAGACCCTCACTGTGCTAAGACCCCTGAGCAAGGTCTTAACCACAAGTGTGCCTCTGTTCGCCCAGCAGTATAAATGGGTACCAGTAAAAAAAAAAATATATGCTGGGAAGGTAACCTGCGATGGACTCCTCCATCCAGGAGGAGTTGTACTCATAGTCGCGTCACGCTATGGAAACTGGGGATAAGCACCAGCCTCATGAGCCACTATGGCTCGGGTGTAAAAAGCCCAAAAGACTTTACTTTTTCATTCATATGCAGGTCACAGGGAAGCTGGAGTATATCTCAGCTGACGCTGAACAGCTCAGCAGACGATCGCAGGGCAACACAAACACACAGCCATTCATACTTGCAAAGATATCTAGGGTCAATTCAGAACAGCCAATTATCCCTAACAGCCTAATATGTATCTCTCTGGACTCTGGGACAAAACTGGATTACCCAGAGGGAACACCTGGAGAACATGTGAACTCTACACAGAAACGCCCTCACCGAGCCCAGGACATGAACCCGGGCCCTTTTGTCCATAAAGCAGTTGTGCAAATGTCTGCACCACAGTGCTACCCTAGAGACGGTCCTATTAGAAGGAAAGCAGACCCACCATTATCCTTCGGGAGAACTTTTGAATGAGCTTGTTTATGATGGAAAAGGTCACCTTCGCAACAGCAAGACGACCTTCGCTTCTCTGTGTCTCCATCATTATTATGACTTTGTAACAAAAAACGTTAAAAAAAAAAAAAAAAAAAAAAAAAAAGGTTCTCATGTTCACTCTGACTTATTTTCCCACTTAACTGTAGTCGCATTGCACACGACACATACTTCAGTGAGACGTACTGGACTCTATGTGGTGTTAAAGACATGTCACACCATATCACGTTGCAGCCTATAATAATTTGAGCAGATTTAGCACAGCTTTTTGGTTGATGGAGGAACCTGCTTCCTCAGCATGCAGATCTGGTGAGATGTTAGACATGATGGTAGATCAAGAAAGGAAGTGGAGGTGACGAATGACTGCGAGTTAGTGATTTAACATTGGACCTCAGCACAAATGTAGTTTATTTGAGACGGTACCTATAGTTACGTAGGACAAAGGCTGTGTCGCCGTTCAGATGTTAAAATGTAAAAAAGAATAATTTGAACAAAATGGGAAAGAAAAGTTGGTCTCGCTCCAAGTTTAGTTGTTTTTTTGTTCACGCTTTTATGTCACATTTGTAACTAGGGCTACGACTAATGATTATTTTAATAATCGATGAATTAATCGTTTTTTGTTTGTTTGTTTTTAACGATTAATTGATGAATTGGAAAGAGCGCAAACATATATATTTTTTTAAATTTCCATTCCTATATACAAAAATAGCCCATTTGTTTTCAAATTGCCAGTTAAAATAGTACACAAACTCCACAATGATACAATCTGATAATATAAAAGACAACTTTCGCAATCGTACAACATTTCAGCCCGCACATTCCAGTAAAGGTTAAACAACCTCGCTAGGAACATGACGGCTGCCATCTTGACCTGCCGGATCTACTATAGATCACGTGACAAGCAAACATGCTTGTGTATTAATTAATCAATTTACTGAAAACACTGCTTGGGTAAGGTTGGAATAAGAGCACACGGAGAGCGTAAACCTCCACCAAGCCAGTCAACCAAAATGTCAAAAATCATCCCATCCCACAATGGTAAAGAATCCTTTAAAAAAAAAACTTTGATCCGATCAGCTCCGAAATCTATTATGTTCTTGCTTATCCAAAGCACCACCTCTGGTAGGAATTTCCTGAAATTCCATGTATGGATCTTTGCGTAATTCTCCTGACAAACAAACAAACACAAAAAAAATTAGGGTAAAATATAGCGTGTTTGGAAACGGTAACAAAACTGTGAAGGGAAGTTTTGGGGTAATGATTACCACATCTATCTCACAATAAGAAAGTCTTTGGTTCGAGTCCTGGGCTCAACAAGGACGTTTCTGTATGGCATTTATTTGCTTTCCCCGTGCTTTCCTTATTTTTTTTTCTTCAAGGTGTTAGACATTGGATTGCATTCTGCAGGTCTGTCCCTCAGGGGCAAATTCACCAGGCGTAGTGATGAGAATCACCTGCTCAACTTGGAGGAAACAGCTGCTTGGTTTTGTTGGACAGGCCAGAGTTTTGCTGGCATGTCTGCCTATGGAGCAGTCATGTCCGGCCACACGCTGTCCCAGACACACAGCACAGATGTCTGGGAGAGAGGCCTGGCGGCAGGAGGCATTCCGTCAGTCATGGCTGGCCACACAACCCCATTTACACACAACCCACTCGCACACCGTGTATATCTTGGGTGAAATTCAGCTCTCATCTTCTTTTAAGTGTCTAATGGGCATCATGCCCAAACCATAGGATTACTTGTGTATTCCCTCTTTTTTTTCCTCGCTTTCTTATTCATGTCCTCCTTCATTCCATCTTTTTCCTCTCTGTTTTTACTTCCAAAACACAGTCTGAACTCTCGACTTGGACTTATAAATAACTCTGGCATCTCAGGATAAATGGGTACAATTCTAATTCTCTGG
Source organism: Plotosus lineatus (assembly GCA_024760905.1). Classification (NCBI taxonomy): domain Eukaryota; kingdom Metazoa; phylum Chordata; class Actinopteri; order Siluriformes; family Plotosidae; genus Plotosus; species Plotosus lineatus. Next base: position 40,345,887 of record CM045743.1, on the reverse strand, counting down.
GAAAGAAGTTAATGCTTTTGAAGAACAAGGTTCTTTACCCTGAAGAACCCATCCCATCCATCCGACATTTAGCCGTAAAGCCAGTTTATTGTCATGCGTCTTACATCTAGTTCATGTCCTTCCTTTGTGCCAATGTATATCTCGGAAGACTGTAAATTAATTCCCAGGGCAGACCGACACAACCTTTGACCCCTTGAGACATGTGCCTTTTGTCGTCTTGCACAGCTGTTCATAAAAAGGTTGGCGTTCCAGAAGACAGCTGCATGGGCTAGTGCTGCCAGGGTCAGTCTTATGAGGGAATAAAATTGACAGCTCATATAGTTGAAACTGGACAGTTGCACTTTATAGTAAGTCTGTCTGGATTTTCTTTTTTTTCTGGATTTCAGCCATTTTTTTTTCGGTTGGGGGGGTTCTGCAAAGAGTAATTTTAAAGACGTATATTTCATTTTTTTTTTTTTTTTCACCTTGGTCAAGTTTCCTGAGGTGCAATTATCCAATGTAATAGTCATGTGCTGAAAATATTTCCCAAAATGATGGTGAGCAGGAATGTTTTCTTGCATCCAGAAAGAGAAAGTGTTTGTAGAAATCTGTCCACAGCTATGTGTAAGATGGAGACAGATCGGTATTGTGTGTGTGTGTGTGTGTGTGTGTGTGTGTGTGTGTGTGTGCTCGCATGTTAGTGTTATAATATAAGCTGACATTTGTACAGGATAACCCAATAAAAAAAACACATTTCAAAGGTAAGTTAAAAATAATCAAATTGTTATTTCCAAACATAAAACTTCATTCAATAAATCAAGGTCTGAAACTCACACACTCCAAATGTTGTCCATTATTGTCTATACACACTTGGAGGCGGTTTCTGAAACCTGCCAGGGCTTGACAGGTCATGACAGGTGGAACTGCAGAGATCTGCTCCTGAATTGTAGCTTGAAGGAGTTTGGGGTTGACGAGAATACGCTTGTGATTCAAGCCATCACCACAGAAAACAATCATAAGGGGCGAGGTCGGGCCAACCAGCATCACGCAACCAGATCACCCAACCCAGAAACATTTCCCTCAGCACGCCCACGTCCGATGATCATCAAGCTGTATGTGTGGGATGGTTCCATCTTACTGAAACTGTGCGGCATTTTCTTCAATGCCGAGGTATCCACGTTGGGGTTGGGCCACCTACAGACTATATCACCGCGTCTCCTGTGTCATTAAGTTTCATGGGTGTAAATAATAATTTGGTTTTATGTTACGTATTTCTGAAATGTGGGAGGACTTTTGGGTCACCTTGTACGTGAGCGAGTGTACAGTACAGTGTATGCTAAACTGGTACTTCAGTGTATTTTATCTTTTGGAATTCAGAAAATCGAAAGAAACTTCGCTTAACTTTACGTAGCTTACTGAGCGGTGAAGGGGCAGTGGTGGTCTAGTGGTATAGGGCGCTGGATCGCTGATCCGAAAAGGTTGGGGTTCGAGTCCCACTCTCCACAAGGTTGTGACTGACCCCCCCCCCCCCCCGTGCAGCTAACTGGGTTATCAAAGGCCGGCCATGTCTCTCACTGTCTATGGTGTGAGGCATGTAAAAGAACCATTGCTGACTTTCGACAAGAGTAGCTGCAAAGCCGTCGCCGTGTTTCCGCCCTGCGATGGCCTGGCGAGCTGTCCAGGGTGTACTCTGCCCTCGCCCGAAGTTGGCTGGGATGGGCACCAGCCTCCCCGTGACCCAAATTAGGATTAAGCGGGTACAGAAAACGAACTGAACTGAGCGGTGAATGTTTTTTTGAAAGTGGAGACTAGCAGTTCACTATCTTTTTTTTTTTCCTTCTTTTTTTTGATGAGTTTGAACTGTTCACTAAATATTTAATAATCAGTGAGACACCAACTGTTGTTTGCTGATGACTTTTTAGCAACGTTTTGGTGATATTCCAGTGAATAGTTGACAAACAGTTGGCGAATCCCTGTCTATCTATTCTGGTAAATGTGGCGACTGCAACAATTGTTCGCTGACTGTCTGTGAGACGCTTGCTGGTTCGCCGAGTTTGCAAACTGCACGTATTCTTTAAACAAGCACCCGCATTCCTGAGGCAGGTGATTGACTGAGGAGCAGTTGACATTATCTCGGCTCACGTCATACCCAGATACATTTTGTCTACTCCAAAAATGTCCAACATCTAGCATTACCTTTGCTAGCATTCTAGCATCTAACATCCAGCATTTTTGGCTGCATTGCCCCCCCACCCCATCCCCACCCCCCAGTGCAGCTAACTGGGTTATCAAAGGCCAGCCATGTCTCTCACTGTCTATGGTGTGAGGTTCATGTAAAAGAACCGTTGCTGACTTTCGACAAGAGGAGCTGCATAGCCGTCAGCACGTTTCTTTTATGGCCTGTTTAGCTGTCTAGGGTGTCCTCTGCCCTTGAACAGAGTCAACTGAGATGGGCACCAGCCTCCCCGTGACCCTACTTAGGATCAAGCGGTTCAGAAAATTAATGAATGAATTGGGTCACCAATCAGCACCACGTCATCACTGACCACTGACATCAGCTCTGATCCAGGAACAGCCGTCTTTCCTCTCGTCTCGTGAAATGGTCACATTACTATCGGTAGTGTCACTTTTAGTTGTCCCAAATGATCACTACCATTGAGGAGTTGGTCTGGTTGAATTACTGACAGTGTGAGATACCCAATTTCCCAAAACATGCCCTTAGATTACTAGAAGGTGTGTCCTTTTCTGCAGTTGATTTGAATCAGATTTTAAACAGGCGTTGTTCATCCACCTATCTGCAGTATGAGTTCCATCCGAGTACAGTCCTAATCCACTATTTCCAATAAGGGATGAAGAGAATTTAGCAGCCATGTGGTCTTATAGTACTTTTCCAGATGTATAGACTGTAAACCTCATAGACGCAACACTGTCTTCCAGCTCACTTTCGTAAACACTGATCTAGCAACCAGATTTTTTTTTTCTTTTTTTTCTTTTTTTAATATCCACCCCAAGGAACCTTTTTCTCTCCCATTGTAATGAAACCCTCCCAAATGGAAATCCTGACTCCTCCTACGGATTTGGTTCTTATGGCCACTTCGAGTTTTCTCCACAACATCCAGACAATTCACAGTGTATTCCCAATGATTACGGACCAAACCAAGCTGGACTGGGGACGAGTCCTTTGGAACTTGCCGTCCTTCTGGATCTCCTCTTCATTTGGTTATTGTTTTTAAGGGGATGTCGGAAAAACTTTCTGTTGCAGAAAAGAAGTGTTTGTCGAGAAAATCTTTTGGAAAGTGGTTACTTAAGTACTTTTCTTTTTTTTTTTTTTCCTCTCACACACTCACTCACTTGCCAAATCGCTTACTTCTATTAGGGGTGTGGGAAAGCTGGAGCCTATCTACGCTGGGCGAAGATGGGGTGCACCCTTTCAGAGAGAGCACATACGTTCATACCTATGGAGTAATCTGATACAACCAGTTAGCCTACTGTGCATGTCGTTGTGGTGGCTGTGGTCAGTTAGTGGTTAAGTCTCTGGGGTTCAAGCCCCAGTACCACCAAGGTGCCGGTGATGGCTCTTGAGCAGGGCCCTTAACCCTCAGTTGCTCAGTTGAATAAAAATGATAAATGTAAGTGACCCTGGAGAACGATGTCTGCCAAATGCCATAAATGTAAATGAAACCGGAGTACCCCATGCTATCCTACACAAGTAGAAGGAGAATATGCAAACCCCACACTGAGAGACCTGAGCCCAGAACTGGAACCCAGGACCTTTCGTGCTGTCAAACTTTACTCAGCACGATGCCACCGAACTACTTTTTATTGGTGGTTTATATAACGTAGTTGGTGAGTTCTGGCTAGAACCTTGGTATCTCAGCTTTAGATCGAGATTGCATGGAAGACGCGACCTGATTGGCACGTGTCTTCCTTGAATCTGGGCACACAGCAGGAAAAGTGCCATGAGGCAGACAGACGGGAAACAAACGCTCGGAAGTTAAGGAAGCAACGGAGCAGTAAATAAAGGCAGTGACAGGGGAGGATATGAAGGGAAGGGGAAAGTCTGTCCATACTTATAGGCGTGTCAGACCTCGAGCTTCTGACGAATGGGTTGATTTAGTGCTGGAATAATAGAGTAACGAGTCGTAATTTGTTGTGTCAGTAATGCGTTTTCTCAGGGGACACGTTTGAGGCATTCATCTGCTGGCACTGTGGTATACTTCAGCTGCCAAGTCACTACTGCTAATTTCTGAGCAATATTCCCTGAGATCCCATCCAATTAATGTTCCTGTATATAATCTTTAGAGCAGGATCTACAGAGGGTTCACAACCCTCTCATGTAAAAACCATACATTGCAAAGGAAACCATAAAAGTGGACCACTGGAAAAAAATGTGGAATGAGATTAAAATAATCGTCTGCATATTTTAAAATTTTGGTTGTTGTTTGGGGACAGAACGGTGGTACAGTGGTTGTGCCTCACAGCAAAAACATCCTTGGTTCAAGTCCCTAGCTCGAGTGTTTCTGTGTGGAGTTTACACCCCCCCCCCCCCATTTGTGTGGTTTCCTCTACGTACTCCAGTTTCCTCCTGCAGTCTGAAGGCATGCACATTAGGCTAATTGGCTGTTTCAAACTACCTCTGGCGGCACGGTGGCATAGTGGTTAGCCCAGCCGCCTCACAGCAAGAAGGCCTGGGTTCGATTCCCAGCCTGGTCGTTTCTGTGTGGAGTTGCATGTTCTCCTCGTGCTTGCGTGGGTTTCCTCCTACAATCCAAAGGCATGAACAGTAGGTTAATTGGTCGTTCTAAATTGCTCATAGGTTCACATCGGGCAGAAGGCAATCGCAAACCACTGCACTAATCCTGCCAAGAAAACTTCCATGAAGATGATAACCAGGGCGTTATCCTTCATGGCGGGTCACCAATGGTCATCCTACGACTCAGGCACTAGATAGATAGATAGATAGATAGACTGCCTCTAGATGTGAATGTGTGTATGAATGGTTGTGTACATGTTACATTGAGAAGGTCTACAAGGATGTTCAGGGTGTCTTCATCCAGGGTTGGGTAAGATAGGCTCCAGAATCCCACCACCTTAATAAAATTATGTGTTTAGGCAAATAAAGCGAGTATGTGGTTTGATGTTTGGTAATTTTTTTGTTTGCTTGTTTGTTTGCATGTTGGTTCTGTGGAGAATTTTTCAAGTATTACTTTTGAAATCACTTTTTTTTCATTTCTTCTGCAGAATGTATGAACTGTACAGGTTACACTGATCTGAACAGTCGCCTGAACAAGCTTGAGAGTAAGGTAAGAGTACTGAAAGATATTCCTACCGAGAAAAAAAAAAAAACACTTATAGTGAAATAAAGTATTGTGGCTTGGGGTCACTACTACTAATAATGATAAATTATTACATTGGATTTAGGATGGCATAGTTGTGTAGTGGCTAGCACATTTGCTTCACAGAAAAAAGGTCCTGGGTTCAAGGCCCATGAGAGCATGCATATGGCACATAGAAATCAGTGTACCTGGATTCCAGCACAGTCCAATGACATGCAGATGAAGCTAATTGGCTGTTCCAAATTATTGCACCTAGGGTGCGTGTTGGTTTTGCGATCGTCTGATGGTTTCCATATCCAAAGCATCATCTCTGGTAAATTTTCTGTAGGCTTGAAAACAAGCAAACAGAAGGTATAACATAACATCCTTAGCAAAGGTAATAATAAAAAGCTTGTGTCTTAGTAGCTATATTCATCAAACAAATCTGTGTCAAAGGGATCTGTAGAAATTGGGTTAAGAAAAAGTTTGAGATTTTGAGAATCGGGAAGCTGTAGTAATGTAATACACATCAAGATATTTATGATCTAGACACTGTAGATCTTGAAGATTTGGATAATGGCTTCCATTCAGGGATTATACTTTCTAAAAGTAAGAAGTGTGATAGAAGGGAGTAGTACTCAGCCCTGAGGTGTACCAAAATATAGTTCTTCTAAAGTAGCACATTTCCACCTTCCATTTGAATAAAACAAATTGGATACTAAGATGTCTTACCTAAACCTTATTTAGGCTGTTCAGAAGTTCAGCTGTTCAGACATTTTAATCAGTCGACATGAGTGTTTAGCCTCACATCCTTTAATACAGTATCTACTTCTCCCCCCCCCCATTACAATAATATAATCAAGTTTCTTATAAGATTTCTTGTTAAGGACCATTTGTGGTTTTAATGTACCTTGTTCAAAAATAGTCTACAGAAAAGGAAAAATGAAAATGGATTTTAATAGGAAAGAGCCGTAACCCTCAACTATTCATATCTACAGAATGCTTAGATTGGATTCCGGCCCACAGAATTTAGTTTCTTAATAAAAGTCTCTGCCAAATGAATAAACATAAATGTAATGTACTGTAGATACTAGATATAGGATATCAACAGTAAAGTTGTTATGCTAGTTTGTGCAATATTAATACAGTATTTGGAGGGTTTTGTAACTTTTTTTTCTGTCTGTGTTTGGCTGTGTTTTAGATCAAGTTGTTACAAGAGGCTGGACCTCGTCCTCCATCTATCAATACTCTACCGGAGAGATCAACAGACAACGAGGTAGAAACACCAGAGCCCACCCCTAGGGGACCCCCACCTTTTTGGCAACCAGGTGAGCCAATCACCTGCCATCACTTTTCTTGACAATCCCTCATTTTAACAGGGACCAGCGTTTCACCCCGAGAAGACAGCCTCGCAGAGATTTGTGGCCACATACATGGAGAAAGTAATGGCCATCAGAGTGGAGGAGTAATGACATGTTGAGTCTATAAATGCTGGTGCTTAGAGACATGAAAAAAAAGATACTCATATTTCTTGAGGGCTCAAGCTGCCAAAAATGTCTTGCGTCTGAAAAATCTCACCTGCTTTTTATTGGCGTTAAAAGGTCTTGTTCTCAAGCGAATATTAAATTTTAATCAGGTGATGATGAAGATGAGTATCAATAAGCAAAGGGTCCACATTTCAAACCACTGAAAAGTTTCATACGTTAAAAAAAAAAAAAAAAAAAAAAAAAGTTGGGTCACTGAAGAGTCTAACAAGCAATGGAGGCTTGACTGTGAAGATTCTGTGATAATGACCACACAGATGGCTGAGTGGACTGCCAAGGGGACCCTGGGTCTCATTTATCCAGATGGACATGAACAAATGTATTATAAATTATTCAGAAGCATTTATATAATTGATGCGATGTACATGAAAATAGGGTTGCTTGGGGTCATGTTATTTAAAGTAAATCACTTTAATTTTCGGATATTGTTCCAGACGGGGGTCTCAGATGGATTTTTTTTTTTATAGTCTAGCTTTAATGCAAATTAGACTTACTTTCACATGATCACTCATTTGCTGAAACACTTAATCCTAGTAGGGCTGGTGCCTATCTCAGCTGACAATAGGCGAAGGCGGGGCACGCCCAGAACAGTTCACCAGACCATCTCAGGGCCAACACATACACATCATTCACACTCATCCTTGGAACAATTTGGGAAAACCAGTTAGCTCAGTGTGCATGACTTTAGACTGGAACTCAAACTCGGGTCTGGGTCTGCCGGGAGTCAGACATGCAGCCTGTGGTTGCTCAGTTAATATACATTTACAGCATTTGGCAAACGCCCTCATCCAGAGAAACTTACCGTTATCATTTTTATACAACTAAGCAATTGAGGGTTCCGAGCCTAATAATTGTGATAGTGGGGATTTGAACCACTGAACCTCGGATCAGTAACGCGTTGCCTTAACCACTAAGCCACCACTGCCCTACTATGCAGCAATCTTAGGCATTGTTCTGCATGGGAGCCTCATCAGAAGTACACAACTGTGGATTTGTGCAATTCTTTAATGGCCAAGTAATAAACTACTATCTAACAACAATCATAAATCACAAAAAAGTCCAGTTGGTTTCAAGTACTGGTCATTCCAACAGCTGAAGTGTTTCCGAGATGCTAGAATAAATACTTTGGAAATATGCACATCCTCCTGAATGGTAATCAGAAATAAAGCTGCTGTCAGTCGATCTTCCAGAAAGGGTCAGAAATCCGGTGTTCAGCACCCTTAGACTGCGTCCATCAGTGAAACCGCACACAGCAGACTAATGAGCGCGAAGGTTTTCACTGCTGCTTTACTCTCCGTACAAGCCAAGATTAGATTTCCATTAAAATCTCCACTTCAAATAAAATGTCATTATCCCATGAGGTCCTTCTTCTTCATATTTCTTATTTACATGTGTGGGCTCCTCCAGTGTTTAATCTGGCAATTCCAACCAAGTCCTGGTTTCACTTCGTCAAATCAGCTTAATGGATTTGTGGTAAACTCCCTCAGTGAGGCAGTACAAATAACGGTTCCTTACTATAATACAATGAACACCCAGCCTCGGAGAATGAAATATTTCGGATATATTTCAAGCTATGAGAATGTTTTGGTTATTCCAAATGAACCAGGTTTAGCAGATCCAGCTTGTTATAAGTTTGTGTTGAAAGCCTAGCGGGACAGATTCTACAGTTGTTTTCAGATAAAAGATACTGCAGATAATAAATGGTTGGTCTTATTTTACCAAGGAATTAAATATGCTTAAGAAAATGCCGTGAGTTCAATGGTTAGTACTATTGTTATTCAAAACGTCGAGCTTAAATCGGGAAACAAAAAAGCTAACATTATTAAAAGAGGCTCTCCGAATACTGGTACTGGTTTTATTTTCTTAGGATATGTACTATTGTACTTGGATGTCACAAAATTAGTAAAAAAAAAAAAAAAAAAAAAAAAAAACTGGTTGAAAATGTGCTATATTGCTGTGCTTTGACCTTTCAAGATCACTCAAGGTGGGAGGGAACCTGAGTACCTGGAGAAAACCCACCTAAGCATAGGGATCACATAAATAATAATAAACTCTGCAGAAAAATGGTCTTGCTGAGCCCTGGACTTGAACCCAGAACCTTCATGCTGTAAGGTGGACATGCGAACCATTATGCCAGCCCTCCTAAAAATTCTATCCGTGGTAATAATCTCTTGGAATTTAAGGCATTTGGTTGACGCTCTTATCCAGAGCAACCTACAATTATCATTTTATACAACTGACCACTTAAGGGGCTTGCTCAAGGGCCCACCAGTGGTGGCACTTGGGATCGAACCCCCAACCTTCAGCTCACTAACTCATTGCCTTTAAACCATTTGAACACCAGGCCCCCGACTCTAACACTTGCACCAGTACCTCGACTGCTGAAATCGATTTGCGAGACATAATTTGCTTTATTTTCACTAAAAAATTAGCTGATTTTGGTCACGCTAGTGAAATTCTGTTACAACAAAAGCACACAATGATAAGACAGTCAGCAATTGGCTGTAGGGTGCCAAGTCGTGATTAGAGCTGACAGGTGTTTGATTGGACGCTTCACCGACCACTGGATGATAGCGTAGCGTAGGCCTCCGTCAGTCCCGAAGGACTATGGCTGCGCTCTGGCCAGTATCCCGACTGGTGATACTCCCCAGTGCACAGAGCCTGGGTAGGGAGTAATGAGGGACAGGCTGTTACCCAAGCAGCAAGTCCCCCCCTGTCTCGGCGCCACCGGAAGGATCCAATGGAAAGGCAAGTGCCGATACGACTGGGTTCCAGTGCCGCTGCAGGAGAGAAACTACGGTCAATTTAGAACGGCCAATTAACCTACAGTGCACGTCTTTGGATTATGGGGAAACCGAGCACCGGAGGAAACCCGCACAAGCACGGGGAGAACATGCAAACTCCACACAGAAACGCCCAGGCCGGGAATCGAACCCGGGCCTTCTTGCTGTGAGGCGGACGTGCTAACCACTACGCCACCGTGCCGCCACTGGATGATAAGACAGTCAGTGATTTTCTGTAGGGTGCCGAGTTGTGATAAGAGCTGACAGGTGTTTGATTGGCCGCTTTACCAACCGCTGGACGCTAAGATGGTCTAGGGTGCCAAGGAATAATAAGAACTGAAAGGTGTTTGATTTGGCCGCTTTACCTACTGCTGGATGATAAGATGGTCTGCGATTGGCTATAGGGTGCCAGGTCATAATAAGAGCTGACAGGTGTTTGATTGGCCGCTTTACCGACCGCTGGATGATAACATGGTTGGCGATTGGCTGTAGGGTGCTGAGGAATAATAAGAACTGACAGGTGTTTGATTGGCCACTTTACCGGCCACTGGATGATAAGACAGTCAGTGATTTTCTGTAGGGTGCCGAGTTGTGATAAGAGTTGACAGGTGTTTGATTGGCCGCTTTACCAACCGCTGGACGCTAAGATGGTCTAGGGTGCCAAGGAATAATAAGAACTGAAAGGTGTTTGATTTGGCCGCTTTACCTACTGCTGGATGATAAGATGGTCTGCGATTGGCTATAGGGTGCCAGGTCATAATAAGAGCTGACAGGTGTTTGATTGGCCGCTTTACCGACCGCTGGATGATAACATGGTTGGCGATTGGCTGTAGGGTGCTGAGGAATAATAAGAACTGACAGGTGTTTGATTGGTCACTTTACCGGCCACTGGATGCTAAGATGGTCGGCGATTGGCTATAGGGTGCCGAGGACTAATAAGAACTGACAGGTGTTTGATTGGCCGCTTTACCGACCGCTGGATGATAAGATGGTCGGCGATTGGCTGTAGGGTGCCGAGGCATAATAAGAACTGACAGGTGTTTGATTGGCTGCTTTACCGACCGCTGGATGATAAGATGGTCGGCGATTGGCTGTAGGGTGCCGAGGACTAATAACTGACAGGTGTTTTATTGGCCGCTTTACCGGCCACTAGATGCTAAGATGGTCGGCGATTGGCTATAGGCTGATGAGGAATAATAAGAACTGACAGGTGATTGATTGGCCGCTGTACCGATCGCTGGATGAAAAGATGGACAGCGATTGGCTGTAGGGTGCCAAGTCATGATAAGAGCTGACAGGTGTTTGATTGTCGGCTTTACCGGCTGCTGGATGCCACACTAACCTGTGTTCAAAGGGTTAACCGCTGAGCCACCACTGCCTCTAATTGCCCTCTTGAGAAAGGCAAGCAAAATTCAGGCTGGTACTACCTAGTATTGACCAACATCCAAATCCTGATTTTCACCAAGGATGCTGATGGGGGTGCGTGATTTCTTCAAAAAAAAAACATTAGATTTTGATTTTATCTTCCACAAGATCCGACCCCAATTATATTTCCATTGATTCTTGTTGAAATTCAGGCACTCGTTTTGCGAGAGGAGCTCAAGAACATTTTTTTCTGTGATGCTTCCAAACAGCATGTTCTTATGAATGTGGGGTTTAGCAAGTTGATTTCAAAACTAGACACCCACAAGTATTGTCTAATGTTTAACATTATTTCGCCATCCTCCTAACCACTCAATTCCTCTTCCAACATTTTTAGACTACAAGTTATTTTTTTGTCATGACCTCAATTGTTCTGAGTGCTGATTTGTCCAGGTCAAACACCATCTGTCTCTTTTATGTTGAACGGTTCCCCATGATAATAGAGGACAAATGGATTTTACATGTGTGCAACTTTAGGCAACACTCACTACCATTTGCTGAACAGCTTAATTCTTTTAGGGTCACAGGGAGGCTGGACCGACCCTCGTCAAAGGTGGAACACACCCTGAACAGCTCACCAGACCATCACATCGCCAACACACACACACACACACACAACTGTTTACTATTAAACTAACACCTAGGGGTATTTTGGCACGGCACATTAGCCTAATGTCCATATCTTTGGACCATGAAAGGAAACCAGAGTACCTGGAGGAAACCCACACAAAATCCTGAGCCCATGACTTGAACCCAGGACCTTCTTGCTGTGAGGCAGGCATGCTAACCACTACACCACTGTTCCATTAAAGGCAACAATAATTGATTGAAAGTAATGAAAATATTACAGTTTTTCAAGCACACAAATTTCTTGGTGTTTATAAGAACTATTCCATCTATGTATAGGAACAAGAGGCCCTCCAGGGCCAGTAGGACCACCTGGTTCACCAGGTTCATCAGGACCTCCCGGACCTGCAGGAAAAGCAGGTGCTCCAGGGCCTACAGGTCAGTGTCATTATCCATTCTTTCATTCTTTTATATGGCATAAATATATTTTTGGTGTACCCGCATGTATTATCTCTTGAGATCTTTAAACTCCATGTTGTTTCCTCCGCTTAGCAATAATGTTGCTTAGCGATAAAGATGTTCCTTTGGTTCAGGCCACCTTTCTGGATTTTCTAGCGGTACAGCGTATCTTTAAATATACAATATGTCCAAACTTAATTAGAAAGAGGATTTGTAGGTACGTACAGAGAAACATTTTCCTCGACTTAAGATGGAAGATTTGTGACCAAGGAGCATCGTCCACCCAAACTTGTTGAGTGTCTGAACTGTATGTGACAACAGTCACTGAGTCCTTCCAAAAGTCCTAATTAGCTAAACAGTTAACCAATGCTAATCCATAACCGAGGTCAAAAATAAACAACAACACAAACTATACTATAAGTCAATACTAACAGACCATGAATCATTTCTAAGGAGACAAAAGGGAAAACAAGACATGAGGAACTAAGGACGTGGAAAAAGAAAACAATGAATGAGTCACAGGGTTTGAATTTATAGTGGAAACATATGCAAGACACTGAAGATGGAACCCAAGCCATGCAATGTACGTACAATATGCTGTAAGATGTAACCAAGGACAGAATATAAGTGGTAAGCCAGATTTTTTTTTCTCGTCCTGAAAGCACATGAGTGGAACCTGCTCTCTTTGTGAAGTAAGTCCATTGGTAGCATTCCATCAAAACCCATCTCAAGTGTGATTTGTGGAAGTTTTGAACAAAATAATACATGCTTTATGTTTTTTTTCCTTCGTGGCCAAGCATGAAACAGCTGAGGTTGAGTCAGGTACATTATGTTGGAATAACCATGCAAAAATTGAAGGACTTCAAATGTACCTTAACAAAATTTATGGGTAGCATGTAGCATCGAGCAAGAAGGTTCTGGGTTCGAGTCCTGGGCTCAGCAAGAGAGTTTCTGTGTAGAGTTTGCATATTCTCCTGTGCCTGTGTTGGTTTCCTCTTGGCTCGCAGGTTTCCTCACACAGTCCAAAGACTTGCACATTTTAGGCTAACTGGTTGTTCCAAATTGCCCCCAAGTGTGACTTGAACGGCTGTATGTTCAGTATTGCCATGCAATGGTCCGGTGATCTGTTCAGGGTATATCCCTCCTTCTCACAGTGTCAGCTAAGATAGGCTTCAGTCTCTTCACGGCCCTAGGATTAAGCGGTTCACCAAATGAATGATGAGCAAGTGTAAGACCTATGGACTAGGCCCTGTGATGGTCCACTGAGCAGTGAGGATGGATTGTCTTGCCTCCTCCCTGTGACCTTAAAGTATAAAGCAGGCGGAATGAAATAACTAAAATGTCATTAATAGTCTCGGATGATGTAGACTTTTTTTTTTTCGAGAGAGAGACTCAGTACTTGGCACAAAGGATTCTGGGAAGGGTTAGCTAGCCCCTTTAAAACATGACCGGATGTGCTCATCTAGAAATGGCTGAAGTCCTGACACTGGAGCCTCCTTCTATAAATGTAAACAATTACAGAACGCCTCACTATATCAGTGATTGCAGGTTTCTTTTGCTAAAAAATAATTTATTATCAGTCATGGATGATGTACAGCGTCCAACAAACCACATCTGGGATTTAAGTGCTGACGTTTTTACTACTGTCTAGGTTGCTCATCTAGAAATTTGACCAATCAGATTTAAGAATTCAGCAATGCTGTTAGATATGAATTATATATCCTGGCCAGTATTTCAGCAGTTTCAGCAATTAGTGCTACAGTCGCTCTCTTGGTTGTCCTTCCATGGACCACCTTTGGTTGGCTGCTTCCAAGTGCATCCCAGGAACACCCCTCAACACCTGCCATTTTAGAGATCAGGACCCAGTGGCTTAGCCAACACAATGTGGCCTGGTCAAAGACTTTGCTAATTTTTCCTGATTCGTCCACTTCAATTTCTAACATCTGATTCATCGCACTCCTTGGCAGGTGCCACTGTAACAAGATATTCAATGATTATTTTTTTTACCTGTCAAGGGCATTATGTTTTTACTGTATGGCTGATTAATGTATACATACCGTAAGTGGAAACAGTCATGGTGCTCGTTCTTATTTTCAGGCGCAAAGGGGGAAAGAGGCTTTCCAGGTGAAATCGGTCTTCCAGGTCCTCCAGGTCCTCCAGGACAACCTGGCCTGCCCAACTCTATTCCTCTACGGGGGGATGTATTTCAGGCTTTCAGTCCAGAGGAAACAGGTATGTGGACTCAGTGTACATGTTCAAGAAGCATTCAGACCGAGTGTGAGCGAAGCTTTTCAGGACTCTACACGATGGAGCACCAGTGAATTGCCTTCGTTGATTTAAAATACAAATACAGGGAACCCTCACTTTCTGCGGTTAATGGTTAAAGACCCACCTGCGACCGATGAGTTCCGCGAAGTAGGATCGACCCCTTGACTGAAATATACGTACATGTATATGTGTATATAATATCAATAAATACATATTCAATGCTATAAAGGCTTATAATAACAATTAAACATTCAAAAATAATGCAATGGATGTAAATAAAATATAAATACAGGGATTCCTCGCTACTTCGCACTTCAATTCATGTGGCTTCAGTGCATCATGGTTTTTTTTAAATATTCATCGAATTAAAAAATAAGGAAATTAAGTAAGAATGAGGGGGAGTTAAGGTTTTTGTTTGTTTGGGGTTTTTTTTTTGTGTGCATAATTGATCTTGTTTTGTGGAATTTTCCTTTTTTTTTCATTTCTCGATGAATATTTTTGAAAAACCCGTGGTGCACTGAAGCCGCAAAAACTGAAGCACAAAATAGTGAGGAATCACTATATATGTGTTTTGTTATAGAACAAGCATGCACGCTTTAGATATATGGTGTCAAATACAGAATATTTTTGTGAACCCATATTTTGAAAAGAGTCTTTGGAGTTTTTTTTTTTTTTTAACGTGTCTTGAAGTCTCAGTTCAATGACAAATCAAGAACTACAGGCACCCGGAGAGTGCAAACCTCTGCCAATATAACCTTTGTGTCCGGAGTAAACCAAAAATTAATTGTTTGTTCCGCGGCCCATTGTTTACCTTCCCTGAAAATTTCATGTACATTCATTTATAATTTTTTTGTGTAAAATTGATAAACAAACCGACAAACAAATACCGGGAAAAACATAACCTTCACCCTTGGCTAGGGTGACACGTGTAGAACTGTATCTATTGGACCTCATTCTCATTCATTCATTTTTTTTTAACCATTTAATTCTAATTAGGGTTGCGGGGAGCTTGGCACCCATCTCAGCCAACTCTGGGCAAGGGCAGAGTATACCCTGAACAGCTCACCAGTCCATAGTATTAAGCATTTCAGAAAATTAATGAATGAATGAATGAATGAGTATTATGTGAAATTCTGATCCGTCAATCATCACTGGTTGAACCCAATCATGAACTCGAATGATTGAATTTGAAGAACTGACCGAGGATTCAAACTCCTTGCTAGCAAGTCTACATCTGTTTTCTTTCTTTCTTTGAGATTTTCCCACTATTTCTGGGTTCATATTAAATTTTTTAGGCTGACTTGGAAGTACATTTAATATTTGGAACATTAAACAGATAAAGATACTAATAGGGCGACTGGACTGTGTTCCATCTTTAGTTGAATTCCTCAGCGAGATCATAGGAAAAGGGCTTTGTTGTTTCCGAATTATGCTTAGTTGCCAGTAAATAAGTGCAGTCCCACAGTAGGAGCAGTCAGGGACAGGTTTCTTCCATCATATGCAGAATCATAAATGCACACCCAATTTCTTACAGATGTTCTCATGGATCGTTTCAGATAATTTACCTCGTGCGGTATGATTGCCAAGAGCAACCTCATTGTTTTAAGCTACATGTGCTTCATGACTCTGAACCATGGCTTGTGATTAGAATTTCCATATTATAGTCAACAGCATACCTTTCTGCAATGTTAAATCTTTGGTGTAATCTTCCCTCCATCACACCGAGAGCAAATTTTCCAGCATGTTTCTAGGAAAATTGTGCTTTCTGACAGATGTAACAATGGAGCTCGGAATGATTTCAGCCTTGATAAGATGTTCGAGAAAGGAGTCTTACCAACGCTAAAGGTGTTTCAATTGCTTCCTTGATCTGAACTTGTGCAGTGTTATCTACGTAATGTTATTATTGCAAATAATAAGCCTCATTGATGTCATTTATCTTTAAAGTTCTGAAAAATAGGAGTGAGACCAAGTGTTATTTTTCCACTCATATGTTTCCTCCATTCATCTGCAATTTCCTTACATCACCAGCTATTATATTGACCTTACTGAGGGATTTTAAGAACATGTGTTTCCTTTGATGTTTTTTTTTTTTTTTGCTTGTTTTTGTTTTTTTGGGTTTTTTTTTTTTACTTGGAAAGGCACTGGCCACATCGACCCCTGAGCAACTTTGTAATTGTTTGCGTTGTAATTAGTGTTGTGTGTACAGAAGGCATCCAGACTGCATTCGTGTCTTCAGGCTCAATGTTCATAAAAGGCAAAAGATAGTGTTGTCCATGAAAAATCCATTCTTATACATTTACTGTGTAATTTAATCCAGTCAATTTCATTTCAAGTGTGCTTGGAAAACCAGGTTAAAAAAAATGTGCAAAGCTTGGTAGCTAAAAAAAAAGAAAACATTGTTAATATTATTTATTACTGTATTCAAATCAGAACCCTAAACACATTAATTCATTCATTTTCTAAACCGCTTAGTCTTAACCCTTTAAGGCCCGAATTATTTTTTGAAGTTAAAAAAATGTATCACTAGTTTTTCCTAATCAAAAAGGCTCAAAGAAACACCCCAAAAACATGTCTTTCAACAAAATTGTAAGAACACTAAAAATATTAATAGCAAAATAATAATGCTCTCACAAATTTGTGAACAACACATTCCTGCTCACTCAAGGTCGTGTCACAGCTGACTGAGGCACATTGGGACCAAGCTGTGTTGCATCAGGTGACGTCACAACAAGTATAGAACACATTCTGAATGGCAGCAGCACACGTCTAGTAGTTAATAGTATTTTTTGAAAGAGGACCATATGGTCCTGTTGGGTGTTAAAGGGTTAATTAGGGTCATGCGGAGGCTGGCACTCATTTTAGCTGACTCGGGGCGAGGGTGGGGAACATCCTGGACAGCTTGCCAGGCTATTGCAGGGCCAACGCTCACACCTAGGGGTGATTTGGAACAGCCAATTAACCTACTGTGCATGTTTTTGGACTGTTGGAGGAAACCAGAGTATCCGGAGGATACCCACACAAACATGGGAGAACATGCAAACTCCACACAGAAATGCCCAGGCTGGGAATCAAACACGTTCTTGCTGTAAGGCGGATGTGGTAACCACTACGCTACCATGCTGCTCCCGCCCTTAATACAATTCTCAAAAATAAATAAATAAATACATAAAATCTGGAAAAAATACTAACTGTATCAAAATGCTGATCTCACAATAATAAAGAGCCCTTTAAAAAACATCCCGGATTCAGAATTTGTTCTGAATCATCTCTAAAATCTCATGCTGTCTTCCCTGTCCAACCCTATTTACTGCTTTTGTGTGTTTTTACTCACTCCAAAGGTTAACACAGCCTTCTATTCAGGGTGAAATGTTTTATGTTGTACTCAAGTATTAAGAATTTTTCATTGATTTCAAACCTTTTGATAGTTCCCCATATGCCCAACATCACTAACTAGGAGGAAATCTAGCTAGTTAATTTATGCTAACATTAGCAATTATAACAAATAACAGCACAACTTGGTAATTAATTGGAACATTTTAGTAGAAAATGTCAGCGAAACTTGAAAACATTCGATGCAGTCACCTCATTCTGGTTCCTCTCCTGCAGCACCTTTGATTCTACTTGATAGCGAATCTCTTCATGCTACTTATACGATTGGCTGAAAGCTAAGTTTCAGTATCTATGTTACTTTCAGGCAATACAAGATCTATTACGTTTGGTCACGGTGGCATAAAATTAATATTTTGAAATACTGATTTATGGTGTAAGGTACCTCCAGCCTGCAGCATGAACAATATAGCGTTTCCATATGGGAGTGGTTTATATTACCCATGTGGTCATCTTCTGAAATGTTATCTGACACATGGACATGGCCAATTAGAAAGAGAACTCTCTAATTTGAAGGTTTGATGGCTGGGGTCTGATATTTAAAGGTTACTCGAGGTCAAAGGGAATTTTGTTGTTTGAAAGTACATAGTACAAGCCTATGGGGGCGATGAACTCGCTGGACAGGACCGTGTGGCGGTCGAGGTATCTGAGCAGGCGGACAAAAGCCCGAGTCTTTCTCTCCCTTGTGCTCCCTGTCTTGCTCTACTCAAGCGAGACATGGATGCTTACGGTTGAGCTTGGACGATGACTGGACTCCTTTGTTATGACTTCCCTTCGCCGTATCTTTGGATACCGCTGGTGGGACTTTGTTACCAACCAGAAGGTGCTCGCGGATGCGGGGATGGTAAGAGTAACCTGCTTGATCCGCGACCGTCAGCTGCGCTACTATGGGCACTTGGCGCGTTTCCCGCCTTCAGACCCAGCACTGCGGATCCTGTCCGTTCGGGATCCTAGGGGCTGGAGCCGATCGCGGGGACGGCCGCGTGCGACATGGTTGTCGCAGCTGAGGGCTGCCCTGCCGGGGGGGTATGGACCCTGTGCAGGTCTGATCGATCGCCAGGAGACGGCCGGATGAGTGGAGGCGGCTGGTGGACGCAGCGAAGTGCTGTCCCGGCGCATGCCCTCATATCTGACCTGAAAGTACATATATAGTTTCCTTTAGTGTTCTATAGCAACAGGATGTTTTTCAGAATTTGTTTCAAAGTTGTAAGCACTCTATCTCCCACATTTTGTGACCACATTCTGACCTTGATCTTTGACTCAAACAAATCATCTCTGGAACACAGGCAAGGAAGGATCCCATTAAGATTGCGGAAAATTTCTGGGGGTGTGATCAGAATTTTATTTAAAAACAAAATGACAATTCAGTCACAAACTCTAGCGATTACAGCACCTCCACCACAATCTGCTGTTTTGAGTAGAGGAAATACCATGATTTAAAAAAAAAAATCTAATTTTCACCCAAAAAGAATAATGTGATTTAATTTGGTAAGTACAGAACTCTGCAAAAGTCTTGGGCAGCCATTTTATTTTTGACTTACATTTTTTTGATACCCATGTATGATTTATAATACAGTGAACCCTCACTTTTTACAGTTAATGGGGACCGAGACCCTATACGAACATCAAATTTCCGCGAAGTAGGATCGACCCCACTGACTGATGTATACGTACATGCATACAGACGCTCCCCGACTTACATTCATCCGTTTTACTTTTTTTTCGATTTAACGGGTTTTTTTTTTTAAAAAAAAAAAAGTCAAATTTTGAGTTTAGACGTACCTACGTAGTACGCTGACGTAATGACGCTGCGTCCATTGTTTACAAATGACAGACTGAACGTGCCCCTCCTTCTCTCTTCCCAGTTCAGTTTTATATATATATATATATATATATATATATATATATATATATATATATATGCTCAATGCGCATGAGACCCCAGCACTCCCTGCGCTCCAGGTACCCGTAGCCACTGTATTGCACCAGTTGTTGCGTTGTTCTATCCTTTTGATGCTGAGCACCAAGCAGGAAGCAACAACTCCCAAATTTTAACGTTCCTTATATATATATATATATATATATATCAGTCATATAGCGTCTTCCCCTTGTGTTAAGACGCCATCTCTGTGATCTTTGAGTTTACACTGTTTTGTGGACTTTTGTAACCCTAAGCAAATATGGTCGGTCAGAAGCATAAGCCTACTAGCATGGGTGCAAGTCTCATACACAGAGATGAATTAACTATCTGCTCGGATCGGCACAATCTACCATGCATACTCAGTTAAGCAAAGAGAGTTGTAATATGAGTGAAAACCCGAATCCAGAAAAGAAAGAGAACTCTCCGCTCTGCTGGTGATTCACATCAATGCAGGCTGAGTTCTAAACGAGTTCAATGGCGCCCGTTGTTTTGTTTTGTGTTGGTTTAGAGTTTTCTTTTTGCATAGTTGGCTTTGTTTTTGTGGTATTTTCCTTCACTTTTCCCCTATTCTCCCTCAATTTCCTTATTTCTTAATTTGAGGAATATTTATTTATTTAAAAAAAAAACGCGATGCACTGAAGCTGCATGAATTGAAGCGCGAAGTAGTGCGGGATCCCTGTATATGTATGTGTGTATATATATATATATATATATATATATATATATATATATATATATATATATATATATATATATATATACAGTGATACCTCTGCTCACGAACATAATTGGTTCCCAGAAAGTGTGTGT
Organism: Plotosus lineatus; assembly: GCA_024760905.1. Classification (NCBI taxonomy): domain Eukaryota; kingdom Metazoa; phylum Chordata; class Actinopteri; order Siluriformes; family Plotosidae; genus Plotosus; species Plotosus lineatus. The sequence goes on along the minus strand of CM045743.1, from coordinate 40,325,432 downwards.
GAGGCGAAAAGTTCGTCTTCCGAACATTTATTTCCCATAAGAAACCATTAAAATGAGAATAATCCGTTCCCAGGTCCCCATAAAACATAATTTTCTACTAAATAAGCCTTAAAACTACACAAAAATATACCTTATTTTATGTATAATAAATGTGCTATTGTATTGTAATTAAAGAAATAAACTGTACTGGATAATAAAGTCGTTTTATTTACCTTTGTGATGGTAGTTGATGGCTTGATGGAATGGAGTGGGAGGAGGAGGGAGGGAGGGACTTACTGTTTGGAAGGAGA
>CM045743.1:40317642-40320142 GCA_024760905.1 Plotosus lineatus | reverse complement strand
CACGATGATACGGAGAGCGGGTGTGTTTGAGACAGCTGTCCCTGTACCATGTCCCAATGAGACCAGAGCAAATGGAGTTCCAAGACTGAAAGGACATGACTTTGTCTCTCTGGCGTGTTTTGGAACGGATTCCTTGGCAGGTCAATAGAACGCAATTGATGCCTCGCTACACAGTAATGACTGCCTCTGTCTGTTCATGGGTACTGGGACACACACACACACACACACACACACACACACACACACACACACACACACACTGTCAGTCACTGATTTGCCGTAATATTTCATCTTACTATGAGGTTGGTGAGGAGCTCACACAGGGCGAAGGCAGGGTACCCCTTGAACACTTCGCCAAACCATCGCAGGGCAACACACAATAATTCACACTTACACCCAGGGGCAATTTGAAACTGCTTCGTAACCCAATGTGCATGTCTTCGGACCGCGGGAGGAAACTGGAGTGCTTGGAAGAACTCCAGCAAGCACAGTGAGAACATGCAGACTTCATAAAGAAACACTTTCGCACGTCCGTCTCACAGCAAGAAGGTCCTGGGTTCGATTCCCTGCCTGGGCGTGTCTGTGTGGAGTTTGCATGTTTCGCTTGTGCTTGCGTGGGTTTCCTCCCACAGTCCATAAACACGCGCAGTAGGTTATACACCCATTTGCCTGGACTACGGCGTGCAAGGATCATAGTGGAAAGGCCCGGAACACAGTCTACAGAAGAGCTTCGGCATTTTTACGAAGAAAATGGGTGAAAATCCTACGGAAAAAGTTCACAGCATGTGCGGAAGAGGTACAGCAAAGTACGCCAAAGTGACCCCATGGAACTCTCACGGAATTTTTTTTCCGTGAACGTGCTTTTGAATATGTTCAAAAGCACGTTCACAGAATATTTTGGCCTGCCGGAAGCATACGGAAGTGGACGAAGACTTGAGGAATAACTACGGAATGACATGGAATGACACGGAAGATGAGGGAATAATTGCGGAACGTTTGCACATGACAACATTTTTCTTCCGTAAGTCTGCCGTGCTCCAGTAGAATGGAGATATTAATTAGCTGTTCCAAATCACCCATAATTGTCAATATGTGTATGAATGTTTGTGTGAGTGTCGCTCCTGCGATGGCCTAGCGAGCTGTCCAGGGTGTACCCCGCCCTCGCCCGGAGTCAACTGAGATGGGCCACAGCCTCCCGGTGACCCAAATTAAGATTAAGCATTTCAGAAAATAAATGAATGAATGAGTGTTTTCCTGATGTACTTCAGATACAAACAAAAAAAAAAAACAATTTTTTTTCAAACAATTTTGAAACATTTCTCTCTTCCCTGAAGTTTTCCCTAAAATTGTCCCATGTCCGCTGTCCATTGTGTACTCTGCCCTCACCCAGAGTCGTCCGAGATGGGCGGCAGCCTCCCCGTGACCGCGATTTGAACTCAGCAGTTCAGAAGATGGATGGATGTACAATGTCCTCCAACGTGTACCGATATTCTCCGATTTCCTCTGTAGCTTTGGGATATGATGGAACGCCGTAGAACGTTGTTCTTGCACATCACAACGGACCTGGGACGTAGACCCGATATCAAGAATTTCCTACTAGGCGGAAAAGAAATTCCGCACGTTCAAAGTGCCACAATATGGGTCTCCAGTGGCATTTTTTTTTGTACAACAGAAGAGTTTATCACAACACAGCCACAAATATCCTCGGATTTGTCCAATTTTAAATATATGAAGGGGCGGGGTTAAGTTCGCAATTTGTTTATTTATTAATCCATTAATTTTTTTTAACAGTTTTATACTGATTATAGTCACCGGGAGACTGACAGCCATCTCAGGCGACCCTGGACAAGGGCAAAGAACACCCTGGACAGGTCGCCAGGCCACTGAAGGTCTAAATTAGCAGCGGATATCCAAATCCAATGCTAACCTTGAGGTTCTTTCCAGATTTTTGTCATTTGTTAGTCCACAAATTCAAATTTATACTTTTATATAATGATTCTCCCCACCAAGATAAAAAAATATATATATCCTCCACCCGCCCCTTCTTCCCCACACACATTGCACGCAGTCGCTCATAAAGTATGCCTGGATCCAGCAAGTGTCCAGCTTGACTCTAAATCTTAGCAGAACCCACAAAACAAATGAATGTCTCACTCTGTCCTTTCCCTTCCTTGTAAATTTTGTCTTTTATGTTATTGGAGCAAACATTACAACACACCCACTTACAATATAAAGCATCATTTGGGTTGAATTTCTCTGAGCATCTCCGCTGAAGATGTATGTGAAACACAAGGTCCACACATGGCGTGAAGGCTTACTGTCTGTCTCTCTCTCTCTCTCTCTCTCTCTCTCGCTCTCTCTCTATTTGTGTGTTGTGTATAAGCAGGTCGTATAAGACTCCGAGGCCCACCAGGTCCTTCCGGTACGTCACGATACACTTTCATGCACAGAAACATATGTATGCACGGAGACGTTGTTGGTTGTGTGAATGCGTGAAGGT
>CM045743.1:40282642-40312642 GCA_024760905.1 Plotosus lineatus | reverse complement strand
TCCCTGTGACCCGAAAAAGCATTACATTGTTTAGGAAAAAGAATGAACGAATAAACATTGTGCCTCCAGAGTCCTGACCTTGGTCCGATATTGGAAGTCAGTGGGATGTGCTGGAGAAGACTTTATGGAGTGGTTCAGTTTTTCTGTCATCAATTCAAGACATCAGTGAAAATTTAGACGCAACTCTGGATGGAAATAAATAATGTGATGTCGCTCAATAAATCAATCAAATTTTTTGTCGTGGCTGTATACGAAGGGCAAAAAAATCCGCAGTCCAGGCCCAAAGTTCTTTCTGCAGGGTGTTTTTATGGAGGCACCATCTCTAGCTAGCTGGCCGTTGACGCTAAAGAGTTCATCCACTCTTTGATAGGTGTTTTTATTCCTATTGGGTTGCTAGCCACCCTACTCACCAAATTTTAACCTGGTGGGGGCGCCGGTTTAGTCGCCCACCACTCGACCATGCAACAGGTTGTACTGGCTTACATGTTACCCGTAGCAGGGCAAACCCTGACCTGACAGATGTTGCGCAAGTTCTTTCAAAAACAGTTCCAAAGTGATTATGGGATGTAATCGAAGCGAATGGCAGTCCAACAAAATATTCGAGTTTTTTTTTTCGCCAGGCAGTGCACATTTTAACTTCTTGGACACTGGAGTAATGGGACTTATTTGATGGTCTCTTTACAGGGTCCAATGGGTGCCAAGGGGCAGAAAGGCGAGCCAGGAGAGAGCCTGCCTGACGTGAGCCGCTTTAACACTCCTATCTGATATGCCGCTCATCCGAAATAAAAAAAGGAAGAGGCCAGAAATAAATGATTGGCAGTTAGCACTGTGTATCTGCTCCAAGATTTCTTTTCTCGAATCCTGTTCTGTTGAGGTTTCGCTCGTTTCAAAGGATTAAATCCAGTGTATGTCATGTTCGATTGAATTTGAATTTGATGTGATTGCAGGGTGAAGGAGTTCAGCAGCTGAGAGAGGCGCTGAAGATCCTGGCGGAGCGAGTGCTCATATTGGAGCACATGATTGGCATCCACGGTAAATGGGGACATTTTACTCATTCAGGCTCCGTAGTCATTTATCAAGTGTCCATCAGTTTGGACTCTTAATGGGGTTGGGCTTCTTATAGAATACGGGGGGTTTTTTTTTTCTTCTCACTGTTGCATTGTGCAAGAATGATTAGTGACCCATAACTTCTGCTCCATTGTACTCTCCCTTTGACGTCCTTTACCGGAAGTACGTGTCAGCACACGGACCCTGGTGCGCATGGCGCTGAAAGCCTCGACATTCTCTATCGTAGCTGATCTTCTTCTTCTTCTTCTTTTCCTTTCGGCTGTTCCCTTCAGGGGTCGCCACAGCAAATGATCTGCCTCCATCTCTCCCTGTCCTCTGCATCTTCTACTCTTACTCCAACGACCTTCATGTCCGCCTTCACCGCATCCATAAATCTTCTTTTTGGTCTTCCTCTGGGCCTTTTGCCTGGTAGTTCCAACCTCAGCATCCTACGACCAATATACTCACTATCCCTCCTCTGTACATGTCCAAACCATCTCAATCTAGCCTCTCTGACTTTGTCTCCAAAACATCTAACATGTGCTGTCCCTCTGATGTGCTCATTCCTGATCCTATCCATCCTTGTTACTCCCAAAGAGAACCTCAACATTTTCATCTCTGCTACCTCCAACTCTGACTCCTGTCTTTTCCCCAGGGCCACTGTTTCTAACCCATACAACATCGCTGGCCTCAACACCGTCTTGTACACTTTTCCCTTCATTCTTGCCGATACCTTCCTATCACACATCACACCGGACACTTTTCTCCATCCATTCCAACCTGCCTGCACACGCTTCTTCACCTCTTTTCCACACTCTCCATTGCTCTGGATTGTTGAGCCTAAGTACTTAAAATCCTCCACCTTCTTTATCTCTGCCCCCTGTAACCTCAAAGTTCCTCTTGGGTCCTTGTCGTTCACACACATGTATTCTGTCTTACTAAGACTAACCTTCAATCCCCTCCTTTCCAGGGCATACCTCCACCTCTCTAGATTTTCCTCCACTCGGTCTCTGCTCTCACTACAGATCACTATGTCATCTGCAAACATCATAGTCCATGGAGATTCTTGTCTAACCTCATCTGTTAGCCTGTCCATCACCATAGCAAACAAGAAGGGGCTGAGAGCTGACCCTTGATGCAGTCCCACCTCCACCTTGAACTCTTCTGTCACACCGACAGCACACCTCACCACTGTCTTACATCTCTCATACATGTCCTGCACCACTCTAACATACTTCTCTGCCACTCCAGACTTCCTCATACAATACCACAGTTCTTCTCTCGGCACCCTGTCATATGCTTTCTCCAGATCCACAAAGGCACAATGCAGCTCCTTCTGACCTTCTCTGTACTTCTCTATTAACATCTCTATCGTAGCTGATACGCAAACTTTTTTCAATCTGGGTCTTTCATTTATTTGGGGCAGCGTTGTAGCACAGTGGCCCCACAGCAAGAATGTCCTGGGTTCAAATCCCGGCATCCGCGAGGACATTTCCCGATGTAGTTTGCTTATACGGGTTTCCTCTGGGTACTCTGGTTTCCTCCCATAGTCCAAAGAAATACATATTAGGCTAACTGGCGGTTTCAGATTACCACATGTGAGTGCATGTGAATGTTTGTGTGTGTGTTGCCCTGTGATAAACTGGTGAGCTGTTCAGGGAGTACCCTGCCTTTGCTCAATGTTGGCTGAGGTAGGCTCCACCTTGCATGCGACCCAAATCGTAAGACTAAACAGGTCAGAAAATGAGAGATGAATTACTGTAACTAATTCGGCAGTCAGTGGTGGCCTGGTGGTAAAAGGTGTTGCCACTGGCCCCCCAGTGCACTAACTGGGTTATAAAAGGCTGGCCGTGTCTCTCACTGTCTGTGGTGTGAGGTTCATGTAAAAGAACCATTGCTGACTTCCGACAAGAGTAGCTGCATAGCCGTCAGCGTGTTTCTGCCCTGCGACGGCCTGGCGAGCTATCCAGGGTGTACTCTGCTCTCGCACAGGGTCGGCTGGGATGGGATCACCGTAACTAGGATTAACCGGTTACAGAAAATCAATTAATTAATTTATTCATTTGCCGAACTGCTTAGTCCTGCTAGTGTTTGCAAGGAGCCTGGAGCCTATCTCAGCCAACTCTATGCGAAGGCGGGGTTTACACCGTGCACAGCTTGCCAGTCTATTGCAGGACAACACACATCACCGCTCACACTAACACCGATAAGGCATTTTGGAACAGCACATTCACCTAATTTGCATATCAGTGGTAGGAAACCAGAGGACTTGAATGAAGCCCATACAGCCCAGGTCCTCCTCACCTTGCGGTGTGGACGCGCTAACCGCTCAGCCGCCGTGACCCTCGAGAAGAGAAACGCAGTCTCGGATACCATTCTTTTAACGTGTGTGTGTATGGATATGTGTATTTCTGCCTTTCAGAGAACCCAGCAGAGTCCGGGTCCGGGCTAGACGGCTTGTCGGACATTCTCAGTCTACCAGGAGTGAAGATCAAGCGGGCCGGGTCAGCGCGTCTCCGCCTGCCTGTCCTTCAACCAAAGCGGAGGAGTGTTTGACATCCAGACTAGTGATTCTATGTAGCTGTCATTCATCGCTGTTAAAAAATTATCTCATGAAATCCCGAGGAGACAGCACCGTTAGGAACCCGTTTATAAAAGGAGCTTGTTTTTGCTGTACAGTCGTCTCAAGGAAAAGTATGAATCCTTTTTTTTTTTTTTTTTTTTTTTTTTAATTTTATTAAGTTTTTTAACGTGTGTACTGTACACGTGTGTATTCTTTGTCCGTTCTAATTCTATGGACTATGCGCAAGCTGTCTTCTCGCTGTCTCTGCCCTCGGCTTGTTGGTACTGATATGCAGTAAACACACACTTGTAGACAGGTCCATGCTACACCTGGTGATGGCTCGTCAGGGTCCTGCAGGCTTGTTCTCAGTTCTCGAGCTCGTTAAGGCTGTAGTGAGTCGGGAAGGGAACAAATGAGGCTCCCGCCTGCTAGGCAGCTCCAAATAAAACATTGTCAAATGAGAAACATCTGGATGACTCTCAAAAAAATAAATAAATAAATAAAGGAAACACACACACACACACACACACACACACACACACACACACACACACCGCAGCTACCTATTGTTTTGGTTCTGCAGTTCTGAAAACAGCTTGTTCGGATCTGGTAGGATGTTTTCTGTCAGCTAAATTGCGAGCGTGGCTTTGATTCCCCGCGGTCTTGGCTTTCTCTGTACTTCATTCCTGTATTATTTTGTCTCGCCCTACTGTGCGCGTAAGTGTAACAAGCACATCGCGTCGGTTGGGCTGGAGCGCGATCGCAGACCATCTTTTTCTCCTGGATCTGTTTACTGAGAGTACAGCTGGCTCTGTAGAAGGGAAATTAATAGGGTAGTTATTCAAAGATAACAAAAACATGTCTCTGCTGTAATGGGATTGTCCTATTTATACGCCGATTGTTTTCCAAAGCCGCTTTCCAAGATAACATTTGTCTCACTCATTTACGCTCCATTAGCATCCAGACAAGATTGTTGTGTATATCGACTTCCGAGCATTAGGAGCCCGATTTCCAATCGTTTATTTAACGACTTACTGTCATTTTAGCTTAGATATGTATCGGAGTTACTGGTTTCCTTTCACTGTAGCCTGTAGGATTTCATTATACGTTGGTTTCTTTCTGACATCAGCAGTTGAATAGCGGTGGAACACTGCTGGTTCAGTAAAAACAAAAAAAATTATTATTGCTATTACAGGGTGCCTCACCTTACGAAATTAGTCCGCTCCAGAAGTGGTTTCGTAACCTGATTTTTTCGTAAGTTGAACCGCATTTTACATGTAAAAGGCCTGATTTGTTCCAAGGCCCCCAATACTATCCCCTAAACCCTTTAAAAATTATAAAAGTATACCTTTTAAGGCCTCCTTCTGCTTCAATATGGTACTGATGGTAGACGGGTTTCGGCCATATTCCTTTGTGATATCACTCAACCGCATGCCATGAGCCCGCTTCTTCTTTTCACTCACACCGGGAATCACTTTCACCGGGAAAGTGTATATGCACGCGCGTATGTGTGTGAATGCCTGTGTGTGTGTGTGTGTGTGTGTGTGTGTGTGTGTGTGTGTGTGTGTGTGTGCGCGTGTGTAGACCATGTCTTCTTTGCAGAGTTATAATTTTACAAATGTTTATGCAAGGTTGAGAGCCTGAGCCAAAAAATAAATTTGCAATGAGCACACTCAAAAAACTCACGAAACAACAGTAACTCTGTACTTTACACGTGTTAGAATTTCATGACGAACAATGGGTCGAAAGCACACGAAAAGCATTATGTGTATTATGGAGATGCAGCTCCATAATAGCCAATGGGATGGAGCTGCATCTCCGTGATGAACAATGGAACGAAGGTACACGAAAAGTGTCATGGGTATTATGGAGATGCAGTTCCCTCCTAGCCAGTGGGAGGCCAGCGGGGTGGGGTGTTGGTAGATAGCCAATGGGAAAGCAACGCGCACTGTTGGTCATTGTTTGAATTTTTGAGATGGCGCGTTTCGTAACGTGAATTTTTTTCGTATCCAGAGACGGAAATTTTAGGTAAATGCGTTTCTTAACTTGGATTTTTTTGTTGGTTGGGTCTTTCGTAAGGTGCGGTACCACTGTATTATTTTTTATTATTAAGGGTGGTACGATGGCGTAGTGGTTGGCACGACTGCTTTGCAGCAAGAAGGTCCTGGGTTCGATTCCCAGCTCGGGTGTTTCTGTGTGGAGTTCGCATGTTCTGTTTGCTTGCACGGGTTTCCTCCGGGTACTTGAGTTTCCTCCCACAGTCTAAAAACATGTGCAGTAGGTTAGTTGGCCGTTCAAATCATCCCTAGGTGTGAATGGTTGTGTGAGTGTTGACCCTGTGATGGCCTGGTGAGTTGTCCAGGGTGTACTCCACCCTCACAGACCCTCGGCTGAGATGGGAACCAGCCAGGCTTCCCAAATTAGGATTAAGCGGCTCAGAAAATGAATGACTGAATTATTATTATTATTAATAATAATAATAATAATAATAATAATAATAAACCTTGTACCGTAGTTAAAGGGGCAGTGTCATGGCTGTTTTTGAAAAAAACAATAAACCTAAATAGACTAAATAACATGAAAGGGCATTAGCAAAGAAAACGTAACCATTTATATAATCCCTCATTTGTTTTCTAAACCATTGGATCCTAATTCGGGTCTTCCGGAGGCTGGTGCACATCTCAGCCGCCTCTGGGTGTACAGAGTCTGAGGTACACCCTGGACAGCTCACCAGGTCATTGCAGGGTCAACACACACACACACACACAAAACCCTTCACACTCACTCTCACACCTACTGTGCAAGTCGGAGGAAACCCAAGGAAACCCGCGCGAGTCTGCAAACGCCACACAGAAGTGTCAGAGCTTGGGAATCATACCAGGAACCGTCTTGATATGAGGCAGACGAGCTAAACACCGCGCCACCGCTTTGCCTATTTATAATACGATTTTTTTAAGGGCGAATCGAAATTAATTATTAAAGTAACCAGGATACTCGGACGCCCTGATTGTAATCCCTTCCTATTCACTCTCTGTTAAGTCTAACTCACAGTCCGCCGTACTTGCTTTGGATGCGCACGGGTCGCAATGTTTGGTAACGTGCAGCCGGACCGCAGGAATCTGGAGGGAAAAGGGGAGGAAGAGAACGTACATGGTCGAGTACTGGTTGGACACCTGGCTTCCTTGAGGCGTGAGGAAAATTGTGCGGTTAGCTTGTGGAAAGCGTGTGTGTCTGACGCTCGTCCTCAGGGCCTGTGGAGTGCAATTTGTGAAGCAAGAGGTCACTGACTCGGTGCAGGTGTACGGAAGGAGTACCAGTTCCACACGTACTGTATACACGCTGAACCTTTCACAAGACCTGTATATTTTTATATATATATATATATATATATATATATATATATATATATATAGAGGATTTTCTGAGTAGATCCTTCCGTAGGAGAGCGCTCAATACTTTTTGGTGGAGCAAATAAACAAAAACAAAACAATACATATATATATATATATATATATATATATATATATATATATATATATATATATATATATATATATATATATATACATACAGTATATATACACACAGGTACTGTCTGACTTACGACTGTTTGACGACCGCCCATGACTAAAAAGAAATTAGCAAATAGCTTTATACTTGTGTATCATGTTTGTGAATATCATCAGCCCAGCCGAGCGGATTCTAGTCCATTAGTGAGGATTAAATGTGTGAAACCAGGTACATGTATTTAATAAGAAAAATGAGAGAGAGAGAGAGAGTGTCAAACATTGGTCACAAGAAAAAACAAGTAGCATCATTAGCAGATTGTTCTCAAATGTACACATTATATACAAAAGGTAAACAAATTTATATTAATGCAGAATTAATGTTAAATTGAAAATACTAGGCGGAGATAAAAAATCAGGCGCAAAGAAGAATGTGTGTGTGTGTGTGTGTGTGTGTCTGTGTGTCTGTGTCTGTGTGCATGTATGTGTGTGAGTGTGTGTGCGCGCGTGTGTGTGTGTGTGTGTGTGTGCGCGCGTCTGTGTGTGTGTGTGTGTGTGTGTGTGTGTTGTGTGTGTGTGTGTGTGTTGTGCAGCGTGTGTGTGTGTGTGTGTGTGTGTGCATCTGTGTGTGTGTGTCTGTGTGGTGTATGTGTGTGTATCTGCGTGAGTGTGTGTGAGTGTGTGCATGTATGTGGATGCGTGCGTGTGGTGTCTGTGTGTGCGTCTCTGTCTGTGTGAGTGTGTCTGTGTGTGAGTGTGTGCATCTGCTGTGTGTCTGTCTATGTGTGTGTATACGTGTGTGCATATACGTGTGTGTGTGTGTGTGTGTGTGTGTGTGTGTGTGTGTGTGTGTGTGTGTATACGTGTGGGCATATACGTGTGTGTGTGTGTGTGTGTGTGAGAGAGAGTGAGTGAGTGATTGTAAATACAAACACACATATGGAAAGATAAGAGAGAGAGAATTCCAACAAGAAAGAAACAGTAACATTTTGTTGTTGTTGCTGTTGTTATTTTTATTATAATGAATAGTATTACGTATTATTAAAAAACATTTTCCAGGTCAATGCATGACACCGTGCCGCATCTCCCACACTACACCCGGTGGCCTAATGTTACATTAATGTGTAAAAGATTGCAAACAAAATTTTGACCCGTGTACAGTACCAGAGATACATGTGCAGACCCGACTTACGTCCAGACCGTCTTATGACCCGTTGGTCAGAACCAAATATAGTCGTAAGTTGGACACTACCTGTATTAATCCCGTAATTGAAACTATTTCCTCTGCACTTACGCCATACAAAGTGAGCGCTCACAATTGGACCACTGGGCTGCCATTCTAGTTCAGTGCGGGGTTAGGTGCCTTGCTCAAGGGCACTTCAGCCATTTACGTAAAGGAAGGGAAGGTACTGCTCTCTCCCCCACCATCACACTCAGAAATCGATCCGGCGACCTTGTGGTCCCAAAACTGCTTCTCTAACCGTTATGTACAGCTTCCTCCTGCATGTTTAGGACCTGCGACGTCCTACGGCACTGTATACACGCCAAAAATGTGCAAGTCTCAGGCATGGTTTTTCCACATTATTCCTCCGGAGACTGTCCGTACTCGCACATACAGCAGGCTGTGAGTTAGGTTGTGGGACCTTAAACAAACAAAAAAAAAATTCCTTTTGAGTTGTAACTTGAAAAACATTCATTGAATATTTACTCCACCTTTTGGCCACTGAATTTGGGCAACATGGGTAATGATGACACGGCTCCTCTAACAGCAACGTTAATGAGATTTAACAACAATGTCATACATCGTGACTTGGTTTCCCTTTGTACTGTACTGGAGACTCTGCGGTGTCATGGTTGTTAGTATATTCGGCCTTGTATTTAGCCAATATTTAGTGTTTTTGCACTCATGTCAGGTTGATATCTGGCATGGAAATAAAAATTCATCTGAAGGTTGCTTGTGGTCTACATGAAAGGTGTAATTTCATTTAATAAAAGACTTGACATTATGAATACAAGACTTTATTTCTTCATCCATTTATTCATTCATTCTTTTGCTGATGCCTTAATCCTACTATAGGCTGGAGCCTATCTCAGCTGGTACAGATTGGATAGAGAGAAAACCAGAGTACCCAAAGGACACCCATGGGAAACATACAAACTCCATGGAGAAAAGCCATTGCCAAGACCAGGACCTTCTTGCAATTAAACTGACATGCCAGGAGGCCTCCGTCAATCCTGAATGACTATGGCTGGCGATCTAGCTGGTATCCTGGCTAGTGATACTCTCCAGTGCACAGAGTCGGGGTAGGGAGTTATGGAGGACAGGCTGTTACCCAAGCAGCAAGTCCCCCCCCTCTCGGCGCCACCTGAAGAATCCAATGGAAGGGCAAGTGCAAATACGACTGGGTTCCAGTGCCAATGCAGGAGTTACCAGAACGTTACTGTGAACGAACTGCCTCGGGGGGGACTCCGACTCCCGATTAGAACAACGCTGACTGCTATGCAGCCTACTCCTGTCGAAAGTCAGCAATGGTTCTTTTACATGCCTCACACCATAGACAGTGAGAGACATGGCTGGCCTTTGATAACCCAGTTAGCTGCACTGGGGGGGGCAACCTTGTGGCGAATGAGTCTCGAACCCCCAACCTTAGGATCAGTGATCCTGTGCCCTAGACCACCACTGACCACCACTGACATGCTACCTGCTAGACATGCTAATTACTAGGTTAAACATGTAACTTTTTACAGCTGTTTTTAGTTTATTTTCGTCAACCGTAGCCAACCCCCCACCCCCACCCCCCCCAGTCCCACTCCTGTCGGCTCAAGACCTGTGATTCGATTAGGATTAAACTTCCTGGTGGTAAACGTGCTGGATCAATGATCCCAAGGTTGGGTGTTCAAGCCCCACTCTCAACAGCTTGTCACTGTCCCCCCCCAGTCTAGATAACTGGGTTATCAAATGCCGGCCATGTCTCTCACCATCTATGGTGTGAGGTTCATGTAAAAGTGACCGCTCTCCCCACTGTCCAACCATCATGGCATTGACTGGCAAGAATACTGCAGGGATGGATTTCTCAATATTCTGTATTTGTTTTGTAGAGATCTTTGATTCATATGAATTATAGTCATGCTAAGAACATCACTTTATCATAATCCCAATAATTACCAGAGTTGAAGAAACTGATGCAAAGAAAAATTTAAGGTGACACAAAATGGTACACATATCCCTATATCTAGACATCCCATTGGTCTAATAGCCCTCACGCAAACCCAACTGTACTGAGCAGGGTACCCTCCTGACTTAAGCAAGGTACCCATCTTATATGAGCAGGGCTGTTGGACCAATGGGCTGTTGGAATATATAACCATGTCCCGCAACCATCAGCGTTGACCATCTGAGTTCAAATACTTTGTAACCATAAAGTTATGAACTCCATCAACGATGATCCATATCATCTTCACTGGTTGTCAGAAGCCTTCATACATTCATGGAACGCTTCCCACCAGGGTGTACTCTGCCCTCGCCCAGAGTTGACTGAGATGGGTGCCAGCCTCCCTGCGACTCTAATTCTAATAATAATATGAGTTTCCTATATACAGTAGTTCATACTATAGACTGCATCAATCCCATGTAGTATATCCTATGTATATATAAGATAGTGAACCAATCAGCTTAGGTCATTCCCTTGTAGTATCTAGACCACAGGTGTCAAATTCAAAGCCCGCGGGTCAAATCCAACTCAGCAACTCATTTTATGCTGCCCGTATGAGTTTTCAAAGATTATGATTATCGTACATCCTTTGCATCAACCATTACCATGAAACCTAATTCATCATCCTTTGCAGCCATCATTTATTCCACTAGGTGGCGGCAGCAGCCTTTTACAAGTGAAAAGCTAGTCATTCATGCCTTAAAAATGATTTCATGCTTGGTTATTGCTGTGAAGCTTTGTCAGAAAATGAGAGTAAAGTGGAAAAGAGGTCAAATTTCTAAACATATCATTTTGCAATGGATTTGATGGTTCATGATTTTGAGAACAGATATTCAGTGATTTATTTGGCCCTCAATCACCTTCAAATTTAATGTAGTGCCTCTCAGTGAAAATGGGTTTGACAGCCTTGATCTAGACTAGATACAAGATAGCCAACCAATCAGATTGTACCATTCCATTGTATTATATATGATATACAAGATCGCAAATGAATCAAATCACACCATCCCCATGTAGTGTATATAAAGGAATCCCTTATATACAGGGAGCAACTTCACGCTTCAATTCTTCAGGCTTCAGTGCATCGTGTTTTTTTGTTTTTTTTAATATTCATCAAATTAAAAAATTAGGAAATTAAGGAAGAATAGGGGAAAAGTTAAAGAAAATGCAACAAAAACAAGGCAAATTATGCAAAAAAAAAAAAACCCTAAACCAACACAAAGCAAAAAACAATCCAAAATCTCCTATCAAAACTAGTTACATTGCTGTGAGGTGCTCATCTGAGTGCATGCACGCGCGTCTGTATGTGTGTGTATTTATGTTATTTACACATCTTGTGCATTATTTTTGAATGTTTAATTGTTATTATAAGCATTTATAGAACTGAATATGTATTTATTGATATTATATATACATGTACATATACGTCAGTCGGGGGGGGGGGGGGGGTGGGGGGGCATCCTACTTCACAGAGTTCGGTGGTCGCGTGGGGATCTCAGTCCCAATTAACCGTGGAAAATAAGGGATCCCTGTGTATGCATATATATATATATATATATATATATATATATATATATATATATATCTCATCTCATCTCATCTTCTTCCGCTTAGTCCGGGGTCGGGTCGCGGGAGCAGCAACCTTAGCAAAGAGGGCCAGACATCCCTCTCCCGAGCCACTTCCTCCAACTCTCCCGGGGGGACACCCCGGCGGGCCCAGACAAGCCGAGAGACATAGTCCCTCCAGCGTGTTCTAGGTCGACCCGGGGTCTCTTCCCGGTTGGACATGCCCGAAACACCACACCAGGGAGGCAGCCGGGGGGCGTTCTGACCAGATGCCCGCCCCACCTCACCTGGCTCCTCTCAATGCGGAGGAGCAGCGGATCTACTCCGAGCTCTCCCCGGATGGCAGAGCTTCTCACCCTATCTCTAAGGGAGAACCCCGCCACCCGGCGAAGAAAGCTCATTTCAGCCGCTTGTATCCGTGATCTTGTTCTTTCGGTCATTACCCAAAGCTCGTGACCATAGGTGAGGGTTGGAACGTAGATCGACTGGTAAATTGAGAGCTTCGCCTTGCGGCTCAGCTCCTTTTTCACCACGACGGACCGGTACAGGCACCGCTTAACAGCAGAGGCTGCAGCGATCCGTCTGTCGATCTCTCGCTCCATCCTTCCCTCACTCGTAAACAAGACCCCAAGATACTTAAACTCCTCCACTTGGGGCAGGACCTCATCCCCGACCCAGAGGGTGCATTCCACCATTGTCCGACTGAGAACCATGGCCTCGGACTTGGAGGTACTGATCTTCATCCCGGCTGCTTCGCACTCAGCTGCGAATCGCTCCAATGAGAGCTGGAGGGCCCGACTTGATGAAGCCAAAGGACAACATCATCCGCAAAAAGCAGAGATGATATCCGATGGCCACCGAACCAGAACCCCTCATCGCCTCGACTGCGCTTAGAAATTCTGTCCATAAAATTATGAACAGAATCGGTGACAAGGACAGCCTTGGCGGACTCCAACTCCCACCGGAAACGAATCCGAGCTGCTGTTACCAATACGGACCAAACTCTGGCTCGGTGATACAGCGACCGAATAGCTCGTAACAACGGATCCGAACGCCAGATATTCTCGAGCACGCCCCACAAGATCTTTCGAGGGACACGGTCGAAAGCCTTCTCCAAATCCACAAAGCACATGTGGACAGATTGGGCAAACTCCCATGCCCCCTCCAGAATCCTGTGGAGCGTATAGAGTTGGTCAAGAGTGCTGCGGCCAGGACGAAAACCACATTGTTCCTCCTGAATCCGAGGTTCGACTATCGGTCGGATCCTCTTCTCTAGTACCCCTGCATAGACTTTACCAGGTAGGCTGAGGAGTGTAATTCCCCGATAATTGGAACACACCCTCCGGTCCCCCTTCTTAAAAATTGGGACCACCACCCCAGTTTTCCAATCCAGAGGTACAGCCCCCGATGACCACGCGATGTTGCAGAGACGTGTCAACCAAGACAGTCCTACAACATCCAGAGTCCTGAGGTATTCCGGGCAGATCTCGTCCAACCCCGGAGCTCGACCACCGAGGAGCTTTTTGACAACCTCAGTGACCTCCACTCCAGTGATGGGCGGACCCTCACCCGAACCCCCAGGGTCTTCCTCTTCCACGGAGGGCGTGTTGGTGGGATTGAGAAGGTCCTCAAAGTATTCCTCCACCTCTCAACAACATCCCCAGTCAAGGTAAGCAGCTCCCCACCTCCACCGTAAACAGTGTTTGTGAAGAACTGCTTCCCTCCTGAGGCGTCGGATGGTGGCCCAGAACCTTTTTGAGGCCAACCGATAATCACTCTCCAGGCCCTCACCGAACTCCTCCCACACCCGAGATTTTGCATCTGCAACAGCCTCGGCTGCAGCACGTTTGGCCTGCCGGTACCCGTTTGCTGCCTCAGGAGTCCCACAGGCTAATAAAACCCGATAGGCCTCCTTCTTCAGCTGGACGGCCCCCTTCACCCCAGGTGTCCACCACCGGTTCGGGATTACCGCCACGACAAGCACCGGCGACCTTACGGCCACAGCTATGGGCTGCCGCCTCAGCAATGGAGGCACGAAACATGGCCCATTCAGATTCCATGTCCCCGCCTCCTCCGGAAGGTGGTTGTAGCTCTGTCGGAGGTGGGAGTTAAAGGCCTCTCGGACAGGGGCTCCGCCAAACGTTCCCAGCTGACCCTGATTACACGCTTGGGCCTGCCAGGTCTGGAAGGCAACCTCCCACACCACCGAAGCCAACTCACCACCAGGTAGTGATCGGTAGACAGCTCAGCTCCTCTCTTCACCCGAGTGTCCAGGAACATATGGTCGCAAGTCCGATGACACGACTACAAAGTCAATCATCGAACTGCGACCTAGGGTGTCCTGGTGCCAAGTGCACTTATGGACACCCTTATGTTCAACATGGTGTTCGTGATAGACAAACTATGACGAGCACAGAAGTCCAACAACGACACACCATTCGGATTCAGACTGGAGAGGCCGTGCCTACCGATCACACCCTTCCAGGTCACACTATCGTTGCCCACATGGGCGTTGAAGTCTCCCAAGACAACGAGCGAGTCTCCCGAGGGAGCGTTCTCCAACACCCCCAAAGACTCCAAAAGGGTGGGTACTCTGAACTGTCATTTGGTGCATAAGCACAAATAACAGTCAGGACCCGTCCCCACCCGAAGACGGAGGGAAGCTACCCTTTTCGTCAACCGGGAGAACCCCAACATTTGGGCACCGAGACGGGGGCAACAAGAATACCCACACCGGCTCGCCGCCTCTCCCCATGAGCAACTCCAGAATAGAAGAAGGTCCAGCCTCTTTCGAGATGGATGGTTCCAGAGCCCAAGCTATGCGTTGAGGTGAGCCCGACTATATCTAGTCGGTATCTCTCCACCTCACGCACCAAATCAGACTCCTTTCCCCCAGAGAGGTGACATTCCATGTCCCGAAGGTCAGAGTAAGCAGCCGAGGATCAGTCCGACAGAACCCATGCCTTTGGCTGCCACCCAACTCACACTGCACCCGACCCCTAAAACTCCTCCCACGGGTGGTGGGTCCATGGGAGGGCGGACCCATGTCTCCTTTTCGGGCTGGGCCCGGCCAGGCTCCATGGGCATAAGCCCGACCACCAGGCGCTCGCCTTCGGGCCCCTCCCCTGGGCCTGGCTCCAGGAGGGAACCCCGGTGACCCGCGTCCGGGCAAGGGAGACTGATTCCTGTGTTGTTTTCTCATGTCTTAGGGGTCTGTTTTGAATCGCACTTTGTCTGGACCTTCACCCCGGACCTGTTTGCCTTGGGTGACCCTACCAGGGGCATTTGCCCCCGACAACATAGCTCCTAGGATCATTAGGTCACGCAAACCCCTCCACCACGATAAGGTGGCGATTCGAGGAGTATATATAAAATATATATATTAGCGGTTTTGCACTTACGGTTTGCATATTCGCGGACTGCCGAGCAACTGTCACGTCATTCAAATTCAGCCAATGGCTGTCCTCCTTCCTGCTGATTGATTTGACATGATGTAACGGCCCTTTTTCCTCATTCACGCACAAGTTGTTAATGAGCCTTTTTTTTAGTGTTTTAATTACCAGTTAAGCTCTATGATGCCACTTAAACATCGGCTAAGTGCCAGAAAAAGGTAATGACATTGGATGTCTCTTCTGAAGAAATAAGACTTTCTCTGGAAGAAACGACAGTTTCCTCTGAAGTGCCTGAAGAGGAATGATCATCTGAACTGTTGTAAAACACTCCACTATTAAAGTCTTTTTCAATTATTATTTCACTACATTATCAGTCTGTGCCAGAGGATTAACTCGCATCACGTCACCGTTTCTTTGATTTGTAACGCTCTCTAACTCTCTCACGCTAAAACTGTTTTCTACTCGCTCCGGCTGAGGGGTGTGGCTGAGCTGCTCAGACTGAATGCAGTTCATACCTGAATTCAGTCATCTGATGCCTCACAAATTATGCAATACCTTTCTCTAGTGGGCATTTTTGAAAACTACGGTGATGTATGTTTCAAGGCAAATGCATTTAAAGGTGTTCTTTTATATATATATATATATATATATATATATATATATATATAAATATATATGCTGTATAATGTGTATATTTTATTAAGTTTTTCTTAATCATTACTACATTTTATTACATTAATACTGTATTAATGAGTAAGACTGTCTATAGAATGTGTTCAAGAAGCATATTTTAGCGCATGTAATAGATACATAGTATTTTACTTCTGGCTGATCATTCGCGCATGTGATATGATAATGGGATTTTACTTCTCACGGATTATCTTAATTCATGGGAGGGGCCAGAACCCAAGTCCAACTCTCCACGGGTCGTTCCTGTCCCCCCAGTGCCTTAGCTGGGTTATCAAAGGCCGGCCATGTCTCTCAGTGTCTATGGTGTGAGGTTCATGTAAAAGAACCATTGCTAGCGTTCGTCAAGAGTAGCAGCATAGCCGTCAGCGTGTTTCTGCCCTGTGATGGTCGGCGAGCTGTCCAGGAGGGATTCTGCCCTCGCTAAGAGAGAGCGGATAGATGCAAGGGCCAGTGATGCCAGACACATGTCAACACACCAGTAAGATAGTAAACCAATCAGATTGTGCCATTGCCTTGTAGCACACATTTGAACTTTCTAAGAAACTTGCACATGTCAAAATAAATTATTCCACAAAATGGAGGCTGTGTATTTTCCAAAAAGTGTTTATCCATCTTCAGAGTTACATGACAACATGGACATTGGACTGGATTTCAAAGCTCAAGGATCAGATTCAGTCGCAAAGGTACTGACGATGCATAATAGCAACAACATTCATGAATGCGAATGGAATTTTTTTTTCTGCTGTCTCCTCATTCCTGCTCCTTTTCCTCTCCATGTGTGATCACGTAACAGAGATTCTTGTAGTCAAGATTACCAGAAACGTCCAAAGGGAACATCTGCAACATCTGAGTCATCTGCAAGAGAAGAAAGCAAAGCCAATCATGATATCTGATCAGTTTAAAATGCACAATAAAGGAAGTGGTGGGTTTCTTCCTTGGCTGGAATGCTTAATGCTAAGCTAATCACTCATCCCACATTACCGTACAAAACTGCTTAATCCTACTATTGGGATAATGGGAGGCTGGAGCCTATCTCAGCTAGGTATTGGGTGAAGACGGGGTATACCCTGAACAGCCCGCCAGACCATTGCATGGCAACAAACACACAACAACAATTCCTGCTCACTTTCACACTTAGGGGCAATTTGAAACCCTTTAGTATGCTGGATAAAGATGATTTTATATCTTCCTGGTTGAGGTTCTTGCATGCTAATATTGCTAACATTCATATTAGCATCTAACTCCGCGATCTCTCTTGTATGGGTATAAGCAGAACGTGTAGCATCCAGTGCTCACGATGTTCCACTAATATGTCACATCGACTACACACTCTGTGACATCATTGAGCTGCTTGCTCATGTCTAAGTGGTCTACCCATCACATGAGACGTTCCACAAGGTGTTAATACTCAGATATTAGCATCTAGTTATGGGATGTCTCATGTAATTGGTAGACCACTGCCGACCAGATTCTGTGTCCATCCGTCACAGTGTCTGCCAGGGTATCACATGACCTACTCACTCTGTGACATCAAAACTTACAATTACTGGTTTTGAATACATAAAAATAAATAATACTCTGATATCAAGGGCATATTGTGTATGTACTTTGTCACATGATGCAATAAAAGTTAATCTACTTTCTGAAAACATACAATCTTGTTTATGTGACAGAATTGCAAAATGCAATTCTTTGTCTCTGATGCCTGTCTCACCCAGTCACCCTGATGGTTTCCTCCTCCACTCACTACTCTCCGCCCTTCACTGCCTCTCCGTATTGCGATTGTGTCTGTTTTTCTTGCTCCCGTCAGCTGAAACCGATGTCGGTATAAACCCAGCGGGATCTGTGCATGGGGAACGAGTGGCACCGTGTTTGATTATGAGCCTTAGCACATGTCTCTTGTGTGTACCCACATGGTTGATCAAGAGTGCTGCCCACGAGCCCCCTATGGACACCCCCCTCCCACACACACACACACACACACACACACACACACACACACACACACGCACAACCCAACGCCCTTTTCTTTCCCAAGTGTGCATTACACTGCCAACACAGCATGGCCACTCATCTGCTGGACACATGGGAGCCAAAGTGTGCCTATGCAATTTTTCTTCCTGCATTTCTCCCCCTCCCCCACATTATCCTATGTGGGGTTTTGGGGAGGGGGGGATTTGACAGGAAGATGGATTATTGTAATCACAAGAGCCATCAGTGAGTCAGAACAAGGTGCCATGGGAAGCCAGCCATCAGATTACTGCACACTGCTGCCATGGGAACAGAGGGCTTGTTTGTTTTTATGTGTGTGTGTGTGTGTGTGTGTGTGTGTGTGTGTGTGTGTGTGTGTGTGTGTTACATAGGCATTTCTTTTCAAGCCTCTGATATATGGTGCATGAAAGCTGCTACACAAAAGTGAGTGTGAAAGAAAGAGGAAGGAAAGGCACAGATTTCACCAGTGGGTCTTTCAAGTCTTTTGTCTGAAATATTAAGCAGCTACATGCCGGATTAAATGATGAGGGGGAAAATCAGCCTTGTTAGGAAATTAAAGCTATATGACCAAATATTTCATTCATTTTCTGAACCATTTAATCCTTATTAGGGTTGCAGGGAGGCTGGCGCCCATTTCAGTCGAATCTAGGCAAGGGCAAAGTGCCCCCTGGACAGCTCGCCATGCCATCAAAGGGCAGAAACACGCTGACGGCTATGCAGCTACTCTTAACGAAAGTCAGCAATGGTTCTTTTACATGAACCTCCCACCACAGACAGTGACAGACACGGCCGGCCTTCGATATCCCGGTTTGCTGCACTGGAGGGAATAGTGACAACCCGTTGAGAATGGGGCTTGAACCCCCAACCTTGGGATCAGTGATCCAGCACCTTTACCACTAGGCCACCACTTCCCCAAATATTTAATTTCGATGCTTTACCAAAGTGAGATTGTTACTAATAATGAAGCTAATCTACATAGCAAGCTTTGCTAGTTCGCTGATGCTAGCTGAGTAACAGCAGAGGAGTGTTGGTATGGCACTCCTCCTCCCCCCAAAAAAAATAATAATAATAATAATAATATAAACACTGCGTTCATCTTGCTCACCTCAGCTTCTGTAAATTTGTCTGCCTGAGACATCAGGTAATATTTGATCCTGTTAGACAACAGAAAGACATGAATTAGTCACTGTTGCATAACCCCTCACCCCCACCCCCCACCAACATTTTTCATGTTTGGTAACATTATTGCTTGGAACCGAAATAGACATAATAGGGGAAAGTCAAACATCCCAAACTTAGAAGAACCCCACATTCTTAATAGATTTCGTCAAAGGAGGAACCAAGAGGTCAAAGGTAACATACGACACTATGCATATGATGAAACATGGTGATGGTAGCATCAGAAGGACGGAAACCATTATTACAAGATTTAGAGTCTGAGAGTCAAGACAGCTACGAATGTTTTTGAAAGTGACAGGACTGGTAAAGTAATCTTTTTTTGTGATTTTTTTTCCACCCATTTTCCCCATATTTTTAATCCTACCCAATTTCCAACCCATCAAGTATGAACTCCCCTATCATAAGCCCATCACCAACCAAGCAGGGGTGAAAGCATGCACACACACACACACACACACACACTCCCCTGTGATATGCAGTGTTAACCACCTGCCTCTTCTCAAACTGCTGCGCATGCATGTTTGGTTTAGTTCTAATACACTTTGAGGGAAGGTGCTATCCACTCCCTCATATGCGTGTGGCAAGATCTAGCCTGGAGCCAGTCCAGAATGGAGAGGGAAGACGCCGCCTTCCCTCCTCTAGTCTGGGTGCTCACCTTGGGCAAGTGACGTATACCCTTATCCCTCCTTACCAGAGTCACGGTGTACATGTACGACAAACATGGTGACTAGCCTCTAGGTGGTGCTTCCTACCCTATTCTCTTGTTATCGGAAGAAGCTACTGATGCTGCTTGTGTCATAAAATGGGGGCAAAGGAAGGATCTTTTCCAGTTTGGCCCACAGAATTCACTTGTGGTGTGGCGTCCCATGTGAATTACATTAGCTTGGAATTGGAGATCCTTAGTGGTTGCCCGCCCTAGGGCAATCAAATGAAATGAAATGAATGAAAGACCCCCTCATATGAATGAGCTCACTGACGCCCATGATTTGGCTTGCGATCGTTCTGAGTGACAGGGAAGTGACCATATGTCATTCCTCCCTATAGTGAGAGCTCAGCCAATTCACTCCTATAGACTCCCGGTAACGGATGGCTGTGGCATTAACCCGGATTCGATCTCACAATCTCCCGGCTAACAGGCCCTCACTTTGGCGATGCAGCACTCAGGAGCCCTGGAAAAAATAATCTGAGTGGGTTTTTCTTCTGTAAACCAAATCAAAGAACATCAAACCAACGAATGTCAATAATGCGTTAATATAGCAGATAATCATTGTTATAAAAACAATATACAACAATTTTAACTTCATTACACATTATTTAATTTTTTTTTTTAAATCCCCAGATTGTGGACCAATCAGACCACACTGTGCATGTGCTGTACTGTATATGCTAATAACATTTATTTTAATTTAAATTATTGATCAAACTCATTAAACTATCAGTCAATAATATTTGTGCCATGCACGTTGCACGCAAAAATGCAGCTAATCACTCACTCATCTCCCTTCAGCACACCAACACCTTCTGGATCGAAAATCTTGAACGCGTTCAAAATAGTCTCCTCCGGGTCAGTACCTGAAAAGCCCTCATGCATTAGGCCAGATAATATGGGATTAGGGTTATCAGTGTTTCATTGGTAAACAGTACCCAAAGCCTGATTGTACCTTTGAGCTTCTCGCCAAACATGCTGAGAAACACTGTGAAGTTGATGGGACCTGGGGCTTCCTTTAGCATGTCTTCAAGCTCATCGCTACCGACGTTCAGACGACCTGGAAACACATACATGGAAAAACTTATACAGAGAAATATCCATCTCAACTACAGTATCCATTAATTTCTATTCTTTTTTCATTCAATTCATGTTGAATTTTTCTACCACGGAGCCTTGTAAGTCTTAAGCTCGTAAACCTGATGGTGGAGGTACTGTAACCTGCAGCATGTTTGAGCCCACACTCATGCATGGATATTCACCAAATTCTGTGGAGGAACTAATCTATCTGGCGCCAACAATTAATTTCATTTTGGAATGTCTGGGTGAAAGGTCAAGGTCAGTCCAAGGTCACAAACCTTTGGATATTGAGCTCTGTCAATAGACATGCTGTTACTATAGAACGCTAATAGGTGACCATATATGGACTTTATAAGTCATTACTTTTGACCCTGAGTGACATTAAAAGGTAAAAAAAAAACAAAGTCACATGATTTTCAACTGCTATAACTTCAAAAGAAAACGAGTGCACGAGTGCAGGCAGACATGCCTTTCCTATGGAACGCTAACGTGAAACCAAATCTGGTGTTTCAATTAGACAATTAAATCTGACCTTGAGTGACCTTGAGTGACCTTGAGTGACCTTGAGACCTTCAAACGCAGACGTTTTTTCACTTACTTGGTTATGTTCACAGATTATGGAACATATAACATGAGCACATGGGTAATTAAACAGCTACCCATATGGAGTCTATTCATTACATTATCCTGTCCATGCCCTGCAGGGCAGCGGTACCTTACACTTTATGAGTATCCCTCTAATTTATATATTTTTCAATCAATTAATTTTGCTATGAAATGCGCAACAGGTTGAGCTTTAAGCATAAAATTACCAAATACACCAAATGTACTTTTTCTAGAATTTATGCCAATGGAAGGCGTCACTGCAGTGTAGTGGTTTGCCTCATGGCAAGAAGGTCTTGGGTTCGATTCCCAGGTCGGAAGTTTCTGTGTGGGGTTTGCATGTTCTCCCTGTGCTTGCGTGGGTTTCCTCCCACAGTCCAAAAACATGCACAGTAGGTTAATTGGCTGTTCCAAATCACCCCTAGGTGTGAGTGTGAGTGTGAATAGTTGTGTGAGTGTTGGCCCTGCAATGGCCTGGTGAGCTGTCAAGAGTGTACAAA
Organism: Plotosus lineatus; assembly: GCA_024760905.1. Taxonomy (NCBI): domain Eukaryota; kingdom Metazoa; phylum Chordata; class Actinopteri; order Siluriformes; family Plotosidae; genus Plotosus; species Plotosus lineatus. Next base: position 40,290,606 of record CM045743.1, on the reverse strand, counting down.
TGGATGTTTGAGTGATGGCCTGGCAAGCCTTTTTTTTTTAAATAATGTTAATCATTTACTTCCAGGACCAGCAGTGGCCTGTTGGTTAAAGTGCTGGATGACTGATCCTAAGGTTGAGGGTTCGAGCCCCACTCTCAACAGATTGTCACTGCTGTCCCCCCCAGTGCAGCTAATTGGGTTTATCAAGGGCGGGCCATGTCTCTCACTGTCTATGGTGGGAGGTATGTAAGTAGGTAGTCTGTTGGGCTTTCTGCACTCGAGCCGAGTGGCTCATCAGGCCGGTGCTTATCCCCGGTTTCCATAGCGTGAAGCAACTAGGACTTCAACTCCTCCTGGATGGGACGCTAGTCCATCACAGGTTACCTTCCCAGTATATTTTTACCGGTACCCATTTATACTGCTGGGTGAACAGAGGCACGCTTCTGGTTAAGACCTTGCCCAGGGGTCTTAGCACAGTGGGGATCTGACTGGGATTCGAACACACAACCTCCCGATCATGAGCCCAGCACCCTAACCACTACACCACTGGTTCCACCGCCTATGGTGTGAGGTTCATGTAAAAGAACCATTGCTGACTTTTATTAAGAGGCGCTGCATAGCCGTCAGCGTGTTTCTGCCCTGCGAAGGCCTGGCGAGCTGTCCAGGGTGTACTCTGCCCTTGCCTCGAGTCCGCTGAGATGGGCACCAGCCTCCCTGCGACCCTAATTAGGATCAAGCGGTTCAGAAAATTAATGAATTTACTTCCAAGCAAATTTTGGCATGGTTGATGCTTTCAAAGTGAATTTTTCGGGATATTACAGCTTTCTGGTTAACATGTGTGAAAAATATTCAAAATATTTCATAACATTGTTTGTGTTAATGTAGTAAAAGGTACGTGGATATCTTGAGAATAAAATGTGCATTAAAAACAAAGAAAATTGACTATTTGTCGTAAAAGAATGTCCTGTGAAATGCATTTGGACATTAATATGAAACGTATCTGATTTTTATAATATGATTAAAATATACTTATGTTGGTCTGGGACTGGAACTAATAACGTTTTTTTTTATTCTTTAGAGGTTTTATTAGTGTTTTATGTTATTTATCTAAAGCATGCACATCTACTTAATGTATTTAAAATGTCGTTGAAGTTCCCTAAACGACTGTGAATGTAATATGAGTCGGACACGAAGGGCACCACAATTGTACATTCAGCAATGGAACTGTGATTTGAGAAACGGGGAGTGTTTACCTACAGCGGCGAAAGTGTCTCTGAGATCGTTCTTGTCAATGAATCCATCTCTGTTCTGGTCCATAATGGTGAACGCCTGCAGGCATTTACAACACACTAACTCAAGATACATCATCCTCTCTATATATATCAGAGAAATGTGCTACGACTAACATCTTAAGAGTCCATCCATCATGTGCACTGTAAGTTATTGCGATTATAGCCGGTGTCTGATCTCAGCCAGCGAATAGGCTGTTAGGCTCAAAGCTCCTGTGAGTTATGGTGTGTATTGTTTCAAAATTTCACACATTGTACATGTTGGGATGAAGGACGAAAAGGTGCTCGCCTCTTTGAATTCCTGGATCTGGGACTGCTCGAACATGGTGAACACATTGGAGCTGGCGGATTCCTTCTTCTTGGCCTTTTTGGGTGACTGAAGAAGATCAGCAGAGATTAGTAAAAGCATCATGGTATCCTCAAATTTGCTTCTTCACATCAAACCAAGCAAGAAGGTCTTGGGTTCGAATCCTAGTATCCAGTGCTATGTGGAATCTGCATGTTCTCATAGTGCTTGCATGAGTTTAATCCGGGTAATCCGGTTTCCTCCTACAGTCCAAAGACAGACCCTTTAGGCTAATAGGTGTGAGTGTGAATGGTGGTGTATGTGTTGGCTCTGTGATGGACTGGTGAGTTGTACAGGATGAACCCCGCCTTCGCCCAGAGTTGGCGGACGATTTGCTCCAGCCTCCTCCAAAACCCTAAAACCCACAATCCCTCACTTGTCCTGATCTTGAATTGTAGGTTATAGTTCGAGTATGATATTATAATCTCAGAATTAAAAAAAAAAAAAAATGTTCCAAGTGGGTAGTGCATCGGTCCATTACAGGGCAAACACAGGCACATCATTCACACTTTGGGGAAAATTGGATAAGCCAGTTAATATAATGTGCATGTCTTTGGACTGTATACGGAAAGCAGAGAAAACCCAAGCAAGCAATATATAAACAAATTATATAAAAACATTATAAAAGGTAATCGAACCACAAGGTTAAAATATGTATTTGTAATTTTATTTTAGATTACAGCCATGTATGGTCTGGCGAGCCATTGAGCGTGGACCCTGCCTTACCTAGACTTGGCTGAAATAGACTCCCTGAGACCCAGAATGGTCTTGCAAATGAGTGAGTAAGTGAATTGAGTTATATCTAGGCAAATTCATAGCAGGGCTCCAGCGCCGTGCAAGCTGAGGACTGAGGACCACTGATAAGGAAAAACGTGTCTAAACCTCGAGTTGCTTTTGGAACGTCAAAGAATTTTTCGTGTAATTGTCCCCGTCAGACCAAATGAATACGGCTTGAACCAACTCTATTTCCGTAGAGCAACGTACCCTGGTTTGATGCAACACGTCGATCACTTTCTGAGATACGAATTTGTTTTCTTTTACTTAATAAAAGCAGCAGCGTACGTCTGTCCATCCGTCTGTCCGTCCCATTGTTTTTCTGGCGTAAAAGAACCATTGCTGACTTTTGACAAGAGGAGCTGCATAGCTGTTTGCGTGTTTCTGCCCCACGACGGCATGGCGAGTTGTCCAAATTACATATGATTTTGTACAAATAAAAGTGACATAGCAGATTCTTTCCAAATTAATCTGAATAAGGTTGTAAGAAATGACCTGACGGCTAACCCGTCCCAATCAGTACCCCGAACGAATAGCCCTTTAACCCCAATCTTATTTTTTACAGTTAAAAAAATTATCACTAGTTTTTCCCACTCAAAAAAGCCTAAGGAAACACCCCAAACACATTTCTTTCAACAAGATTATAATAATACTACTACTAATAATAACATAATAATAACAAATAATCACGCTCACAAATTTGTGAACATCACAATCCTGCACACTTAAGGTTGTCTCACAGCTGACTGAGGCATGTGAGACCAAGCATTGTTGCATCAGGCGACGCCATAACAAGTATAGAATGCTTGAGCAGCACTGAGTCCAATGTGTCTAGTAGTTATTAGCATTTTTGAAAGAGGACTATATGGTCCTCTTTGGCATTAAAGGGTTAATCTTTTAATCCTACAATGAATTTCTGAGCACAACGTCGTTATTTGTGTTGAACATGATTCATAAACAAAATGGCAGCATTGATTTATGCTTATAAATATTCCCAAACTAATGTCTTAACATCATTGTGAAATTTCATGGGTCTTTATCCCACACGCAATCGACCTAGGTGTAGTTATTAACCGCATTCTTCTGCATGCATCAGTATATAATTACTTAATGTTTAAACTGTGAAGAAAACCAAAACTTGAATGACTTCCTACCATTACGACGATCCGGCAGCCACACGCTGAAAATCTGGGGAGACAATAGAGTCACCGCACTACTGTTTTATATATGAAATGTGCGGTCACCAGGCATATCTGCTCTAAATTTAGACAATGGATGCTGGCTTGGAAATATGCACTAACTAACTGACCGCCCTTGTGAGCAATGTGGACCAGGTGGCCTCTATAACGAGAGCATTATATCCATGAAGGAGTCCTGCCACTATCACAGGTGCTGTGACTTTTAGGTGTCTCGGAATCACTGAGCGGGGTCAGGGTAGTGGATATTTATTCATTCATTCATTTTGTGAACAGTTTAATCCTAATCAGGGCCACGGGGAGGCTGGCGCCAATCTCAACTGACTCTGGTCGAGGGCAGAGTACACCCTGGATAGCTCACCAGGCAGAAACATGCTGACAGCCATGCAACTTCTCTTGACCAAAGACAGCAATGGGTCCTTTACATTGAACCTCCCACGACAGGCAGGGAGAGACATGGCCGGCCTTTGATAACCAAGTTCGCTAAACTGGGTGTAGAAGGGGGGGGGGGGGGGTTCAAGGGGGGCAGAATTATACAAGTGTCAGGCAAAGTGGACTTAACTTGCTGAATTCCTATTAGGGTGACAGGGAGGCTACAGCTTATCTCAACCAACACTGGGTTACAGCAGGCTACACCCTGAACAGCTTGCCAACACATACCCAACCATTCACACTCAGTCTTACACCTGGGGCAATTTGGAACAGCCAGTTAGCCTGAGCGATGACTCTGGTCTGTAATTGGAAACCTGGAGAACCCGGAGGAAACTCATGCAAGCCCAGGGAGAACATGTAAACTCTACACAGGAACACCCAAGTCAAGCCCAGGACTCAACCCAGGACCGTCTTGCTGTAACCCAGACTTGTTCACCGCTACTCACCCCCAAGCCCAGTAAGTGAACCAGGACCTTTTTTTGTTGTGAGGCGGACGTGTTGATCACTGCACCACTGCGCGCCACATTTCAAAGGTAAACTTTAAAAAAAGGTTAAAGGTCATCAAATTATTATTTGCACACATGAAACTTAGTGAGGAAGGAGAGGCGGGGCTAAGGTCTGTTGCCGGCCCAACCTCAACTTGAACACCTTGAGCTTGAATGAACTTGATGTGTGGTTAAGTAAATTACCGTATACTCACAGCTCAAAGTCCGATGTTCCCGGACTGGGAGATCTCATTGCATGACAATGGTGGGTGGCCGGCTAGTTCCTTTGACTCTGCCTCTAGTTATTTTTTCTGTAGGACTACCATGAATTACAATTGTATTCACATCGACCCCAAATTCTTGAAACCCTTGAGGTTGCGAGTCCTCCCACGGTCCAAAACATGCACATTAGGCTAATTGGCTGTTCCAAAGTGGCGATGAGAGTGTTAATAGTTAATGGTGTGTGTGTTGCCCTGTGATGGTCTGGTAAGCTGTTCAGGGTGTACCCCGCCTTCGCCCAGTGACATGACCCTTGTAGGATTCAGTAAAAGAGTGAGTTTGATGTATCTGATTAAAAATTTGATGATCTTCAGTCATTTGTTTTTCATGTGGGAGGTTTTTCTGCCTCGCCCTGTATATTGACCTGCACGTCCATTAGCCAATAAGAGACAGCGAAACAATAGCGAGATAACAGTAAGCTTTCTCTTGAAGAAAATAGATATATTTGACCTTCAAAGACCTTACTCCATTCATACAGTTGAGTTTGGTCTGAGACCAAAGTCCCATAGATGGAAAACAAAACTAAAATTTCAAGAATGGATTTGGAACTTTAAAGACTTTAGTCAAATGCAGATCGCCCCAGATTGCCCCCTCGCCGAAGCTTCCAGTGAGACCCGTTCTGTGTATTGCGGACCGAAATAGACCGAGACTCAGAAGTTCCAGCTCTGATTCACACGCGGCCAGATGCAATCTAAAGAGGGTTAAATGGATGGAGAAAATGATCCCGTGGTAGTTTGTTCTGGATTTTATTCCACGACCCAGACCGCCATCGTTATTATGTCATCTCTGAGTCTCCATCCAAACTAGGGGAGAAATGAATGATTTATATGATCCGTGCTACATTTATTCTTAGTTGCCTCACAAAAAAAAAAAAAACTGCCAACCAGACCACCATTTGTGGCTCTTGGCAGGAGGACCGGTGGCGTCTATTGGGAAAACACAACCTGGACAGGTGGACGAGTTGAATCCCAGAGAGGAGTCAGGGGGTAAATATAGACTTGGGCATTATTGGCATTATTCATGAGGCAACCTATGAAAGGTTGGCGACAGTCAGGCTTGGATCATGTGTGTGTGTGTGTGTGTGTGTGTGTGTGTGTGTGTGTGTGTGTGTGTGTGTGTGTGTGTGTGTGTGTGTGAGAGAGAGAAAGAGAGTTCTTGTGTAATCTTCATGATCTGATACTTTAATTCTTCTCTGTGTGTGTGTCGTGACATGTGTGCAGCAGGTGTCTATAGGGTTTGGTCATATTTATTATTAGGATTTTTTTTTTTTTTTTTTTTTTTTTACGAGAAGCTTTGGTTGATGTCTCGGTAATTAGGCTCCACTTCATCTCCAACCATGTGGCTCCAGCATTCCTCGACCTTTTTTTAGTTTATGATGCACACTAAAGCCGACTGAAATGCCCTGTTATGGGGCTGCTGCGATTTAGGTGCAATGCTTCACCGCTTCATTGTAACACTGAATTTTTCTCGACAGTGTGATGTCTGCTTTCTGTGCATCTACCTGGATTTTATGGTGCTCACTCATTCCCCAAACCATTTACATACTATTAGGGTCGCAGAGAGTCTGAGCCCAGCTTAAACGATATTGGACCAATTCACCTAACATGCAGGTATTCGGACTGTAGGAGGAAACCGGAGAACTTGAAAGAAACCAATGCAGGAACAGGGAGAGGATGAAAACCTCGCACAGGAGCACAGCGAACCAGCGACTCGAACCCAGGCCATGCCAAACGTGGGTATAGCGAGTGATGCAATCGTTAGTGCCGAAGCGGATGTCTGGCTTTCGTATTAAAGTGGGCGTGTCTAAACCGAGTCAGGGCAAAGTCTTGCACTGTGAAATTTTGCATCCAGAACTGAGCCCCTGGGTGCAACAGTCGGCCAAGTACAGAAATTAATAGAGGAAAGTAAGATCTTTCAGATGAATACTGGTCTGAATTCTAGTCTAGACACTATGGGGGCGCTTCACGTTTGCTATTTCACTGATACACTAGTGCAGCACTAGCACAAGTTCAAAAAGCAAGATGGCGACGCCCATGTGTAAAGCCTCCACTCCTAGAAAAAAAACATACCTGAAAAAGAAGTTCACGGAAAGTGAGTCTTACTTCAGGTCGGATGCTACTGCATCCCTTTGTTAGTATTTAACCGAATGTTATTCACTATTTTTTTAAATATTGCTCCATTTACTGGACATTTGGACTTAGACCACTATCACCATGAAAAATAAAATTACAATTCAAGTATGTTGCAGCGACACAGTGGTGTAGTGGTTAGTACGTCGCCCAGGGTTCGATTCCCAGGTGTTTCTGTGTAGAGTTTACATGTTCGCTGTGTGTTTGTATGGGTTCCCTCCAGGTACTCCAGTTTCCTCCCACATTCCAAAGACTTGCACAGTACTAGGCTAATTTGTCTGTTCTAAACCTCCCTTAGGTGCAAATGTGTGCGTGTTGGCTCTGTGATGGCCTGGCGAGCTGTCCAGGGTGTACCTCGCCCTCACCCAGAGTCGGGTGAGATGGGTGCCAGCCTCCCCGCCACCCTAATTTGGATTAAGTGGTTTCGAAAATGAATGAATGGGCTCATTGCAATTCTTCTGTCCAAAGGCAAAATGTCAAAGCTCCAGAACCACAGAAATTAAGGCCCAAAAAAAAGTGTCTTGGAAAAGAATTCAGTGACACTGAAAGCATTGACATATGAATCATTCTGAATTTTTTATAGCCGTAAAACTTTAAAGTGCTCTTCAGAAAATTGACAAAAAATGGACTGAGCCCAGTGTTTTTTAATTATTTGCAGCTAGAGATGATACACACAGACCAAGACTTAGCAGAAAGAGGTTCTGTTCTAGCATCAATTTGTGCGTTTGTTTCTTTGTTTGTTTGTTTGTTTGTTTGTTATTGCACTGAATTCTATTGGTGCATTTTCTACCAGATGTGGAGCACAAGTTCTCTCTGTTCAATTTTAGATATAGTCTGGTTCAAAAACTGGTTTCAAATTTTTTCAATGATTATTTAACATTGTGAGATAACGTTTTGGAAGTGTAATATTGCAGCAGGCCCAGCAGGGGGTGCTGTGTAAATTCATTCATTCATTCATTCATTCATTTTCTGAAACCGATTAATCATAATTGTGAGGTGCTCCATCGAATTGTAGGCATTTGTCGCAAGTGACGTATGGTGCTTGTGAGACAAAG
>CM045743.1:40267642-40277642 GCA_024760905.1 Plotosus lineatus | reverse complement strand
CATACTTCAGTTTCCTCCCACAACCCAAAGACACAACATTAGACTAACTCGCCGTTCCAAAGTGCCGCTCGGTGGGGGTCTGAGTGTGAATGGTTGTTGCATACGGGAACTGTACAGGGTGTAGGCCGTCTTCACACAGTGTCGGCTGGGATACCATGTATGGTTATAAGTCCAACCTCTCTGCGACCTGAATAGGATTAAGTGGTCCGGCAAGGAGTTAAACGTCTTTGGACTGTGGGAGGAAACCCATACAAGCACGGGGAGGATATGCAAACACCACACAGAAACTCACCTGGTGAATTCAGGAATCAAACCCATGACCGTCTTGCTGTGAGGTGGACATGATGAACGTTACATGTATCTAGCATTTATAGATTTTTTTGAATAATTTTTTTTTATAAGGTTGTATTGAAGGTGCTGGATTAACAATACCAAGGTTGGGTGCTCAAGGCCCACAATCACCGGGTGGTCACTGTTGCCCCTCCAGTGCAGCAAACTGGGTTATCAAAGACCGACCATGTCTCTCACTGTCTATGGTGGGAGGTTCATGTAAAAGAACCATTGCTGACTTTCGTCAAGAGTAGCTGCATAGCCGTCAGCGTGTTTCTGCCCTGTGATGGCCTAGTGAGCTGCCAAGGGTGTACCCTGCCATCGCCCAGAGTCGGCTGAGATGGGCGCCAGCCTCCCCGTCACCCTAATTTGGATTTAGTGGTTCAGAAAATGAATGAATGACAGTTGTATTGAAGCTAGTTACGTACATTCGGCTAATTTGTAAAGTCAGAACTGATATCACGCTAGCAAACATCTGAAAGATTATAAAACCTTCTGGAAATAATCGTAGTGCAAATTGTCTGTCTTGAAATAGTTTTTCTTTTGTTGTTCCGAGAGATCGACATTGTTTTGGGTGTATTACCAGTTTTAGTTTTGTGGCATTCGAAGCTAGCAGTGTTGCTCTTGCTTTAGCAATGTAAACAGACCAATAGCTGATTAGCATAACCAGCTAATTTTCTGTTTTGTTTCTGTTTCCACATGATATGAATGATATTTAACGAAATATTAATATTGAATGTGTTTAATTGTTAACACACATAGTCACAGCAATGAAAAGAAGGGGGGAAAAAACCACATTAACAGGATTAATTAGCCGTTGCTAATGGTTGCTAATGAGCATTAGCTTGCATACCCAGGCAAGAACCCAGTTTAAACGTGGTGATTCTTAGTTAATTTTTTCTTTGTTAATTCTCTTAAAGATGCCTTAAAAATTCAGGATAATTATATCATGGTGTAGTGGTTAGCACAGCCATCTCACATCAAGAAGGTCCTGGGTTTGATTCTCAGGCTTCACAAAGACGTTTCTTTATAGAGTCTGCAGTTCTCCATGTATTCGCGTGGGTTTCCTTCGAGTACTCTACTTTCCTCCCACAGTACAGAGACATGCACACCAGGTGTGGATGTAAGTGTCCTTGCTCATTGGCCCTATGTCGGGTGTCAGCAGAGGTCTCGAGCCTTCCCATAACCAGGATAGGGTTCATTCGTCCATACATTTTCTGAACCACTTAATCCGAATTAGGGTCGCGGGGAACCGACTCTCAGCCGACTCTGGCAGGGGCAGAGTACATGCCAGATAGCTCAGCTCGCCAGGCCATTGAAGGGCAGAAACACACTGACGGCAATGCAGCTACTCTTGTTGAAAGTCAGCAATGGTTCTTTTACATGAACCTGTCAATATAGACAGTGAGAGACATGGTCGGCTTTTGATAACCCAGTTTGCTGCACTATGGGGGACTGCAGTGACTACAGTTGACAGTGAGGCTTGAACCCTGACCTTGGGATCAGTAAACCAGCACCTTTACCACCGGGCCACGACTTCCGCGGAATAGGGTTAGGCTGTTTCACAAAGAAGTAAGTGGTTTCCAGGTAGTCAGTATCTTTGTTGGTGTTGACAGCAATGATACAAGATGGCGTAAATAACATAGTAAATAGCTTTCCCTTTGTATCAGGCGTTACGTCTTCGCAACATTGTAGAAATGCCTGTAGGGTCTATGCGTCATTTTCCATTATGGATATTTATTTTATCGGTTTTGTAAAAAGGGAAATGATGGAAGGTTCCTGTGGTTCTTTTAGACTTTTGACAGCTGGATTAGCAAACTCCCTTTCTTTTTAATTAGAGATCATTTGTTTGTAATTCTGGATTTATGTACAACTAAAGCCGTTATTACCCTGTTGAAAGAAATCAACCGATTGGTTGGGCCAGAAATAAGCTGCCAAAACAAGAACTGAACGAGTCAAACTGGCAAATCATCTTGAAGGTAAATTGATTCAGAGCTTCCTGAGTACTGGTATAAACTGCTTGATAAATGTTTGAGATTAAAGTAGATCGGCGGTCTGTTCAGGGTGTACCCCGCCTTTCGCCCACAACTGGGATCCGCGCCAGCTTCCTTCGCGGCCCTGAAGGATAAGTGGTACAGATGGATGGATGGTTGTTTGAGAGTCTAATTACTTTGCTGTCTGGTTGTATCAGTAGTAATTTGCCCATTCTGACCTGCTCTGCCTGGCCTTTCCAGGACTCTCTCGAAATTTCTTTCTTTTATTTTTCCAATAAGTTGAGTAAATTAGCTATGTAGCAACATTAAAATAATAGATGCCCTGGTGCACCATCTTAGCCTGCACTTCAACAAATTTTCATTTGTTTCTTCATTAATCATCATCATCATCATCATCATCATCATCATCATCATCATCTTCCTCTATTTAATCCAGGGTCAAGTCACGGGGGCAGCAGCCTAAGCAATGAGGTCCAGACGTCCCTCTCCCCAGCTACTTCCTTCCTCCAACTCTTCCAGGGGCGGCACTAAGGCTTTCCCAGACCAGCCGAGAGACATAATCCCTTCAGTGTGTTCTAGGTTGACTCCGGGGTCTCTTCACGGTCGGACATGCCCGAAACATTACACCAGGGGGTGTTCAGGAGGCATTCTAACAAGATGCCTGAGCCACCTCAACTGGCTCCTCTCAATGCGAAGGATCGGGGGGGTCTACTCCGAGCTCTCCCCGGATGGCCGAGATTCTCACCTTATATGAGTTTATTTGCATACCGCTTAATCCATCTTGGGTCATCGGGAGGCTGGAGCCTATTTCAGCCAACCCTGGTGAAGAACTCGCCAATCAATACACTGGACCAATACACACACAGTCATTCACACTGGCAATATTATATGCAATTTGGAACAGCCAATAAGCGGAATGTGCATGTCTTTGGACTGTGGAAAGAAACCAGAGAACCAGGAGGAAACCAATGCAAGCACAGAGAAAAAAAACATGTAAATTCTATACATAGACACCTTCGCCAAGAACAGTACCTGAAACCAAGACCTTCTTGATGTGAGGTGGACGTGCTCGCTATGGCTGTTTGGTGCCTTTTTAAGTCAAGTTTAAAGTTGCATGTACAAACTTGGGGTTTCCTCAGGGAAGTACAGTCTCCTTTTTTATATTGGCAAGCATCTCACATGATCTTCATGTGACAGCCATTCAACTGCTTCCTAAGTAAAGAGCATGAAACACAATCTACAATAAATAACTTAAAAACATGGTGGCATGTCGGTAAGCAGAAAGAACGCAATGGTTCTGAGTCCCAGTCTGGTCAAGAACATTCCGGGATAGAGTTTGCATGTTCTCCCCATGTTCCTCCAGGTACACCGGTTTCCTCCCACAGTCCAAAGACATGCACGTTAGGTTAACTGTTTCAAATTGCCCCTGAATGTTAGTGTGAATGATTGTATGCTTGTTGATCCAGTGATGGTCTGGCAACAGTATATCCTGCTCCAGCCTCCCTGTGACCCCCATAGAATTAAAAGCGGGACAGCAACTGAGTCCCAATCAGTTACTTTGATCAATCATTTGGTGTTGATTGTGTGTTTCGAACACTTTAAAGCACAGACTGTTTCTAGTTGTATACATACACTTCATTAGAAAGACAAAAATGTGATGTTGTATGGTTTAGAAACAGTGGCGCTGAGGAAAGGAGGCAGACCTGGAGGTGGCAGAGATGAAAATATTGAGGTTCTCTTTTGGAGGAACAAGGATGGATAGGATCAGGAATGAGTCCATCAGAGGGACAGCACATGTAAGAGGTCTTGGAGACAAAGTCAGAGAGGCTAGATTGAGATGGTTTGGACATGTACAGAGGAGGGATAGTGAGTATATTGGTAGTAGGATGATGAGGTTGGAACTACCAGGCGGAAGGCCGAGAGGAAGACCAAAGAGAAGATTTATGGAGGTGATGAAGTAGGACATGAAGGTAAGTTGGTGTAAGAGAAGAGGATGCAGAGGATAGGATGAGATGGAGGCAGATGATTCGTTGTGGCCACCCCTGAAGGGAACAGCCGAAAGGAAAAGAAGAAGATACGAGAAAGACAAAAAAGAAAAACATCCATATAGGTACAGTACGTGAGATACACCTACTGTATGTCTAGCAGCACCTAGTGTTGAGGTTCCAGATTGCATCCTGTTTGGTTCTCTGCTACTTTTTGAACCATAATGGCCACCTCCATGAGCGTGGACCCTTTCCCCATGTCGATCTAAACAGCTTATTCTAAGGTTCTGAAAACTGAAATACTTTTTATTTTCAAGGTTTATAGTGGTTAGCACATCTGCCTCACAGCATGAAGGTCTCGCATTCGATTCCCAGCTCGTGCGTTTCTGTGTGGAGTTTGCATGTTCTTCTCATGCTTGCATGGGCTTGCGCCAGGTACTGTGGTTTCTACCCACAATCCAAAAACATGCACAGTCGGTTAATTGGCTGTTTCAAAACCCCCACCCACTCCCACCCACTCCCCACCCACCCACCCTCCAGGTGTGAGTGTGAATGGTTGTGTGAGTGTTTGCCCTGCGATGACCTGATGAGCTGTCCAGGGTGTACCTAGCCCTCGCCCAGAGTCGGCTGTGTTGGGCGCCAGCCTCCTCGCAACCCTAATTAAGCGGTTCAGAAAAAGAATAAATGAATGAAAAAAAAATGACAGAATGTTCCTTTAGGTTAGTTTTTTTAAAGGCATGTGTTCTTGCGCTGCCTCCACGCGTCTTATAAAATATCTGTTTGAGAATGATCAGCTTTCAGTTTTTAAGCTGTCCATGGAAAAGTGCGTGAGCATGAAAGTTCTGTCAGTTTGTAGCATTAAAGAGATGGGGTTTTTTGCAAAGACACAGCACTGAAGGAAGTGAGAGAGATAGAGAGAAAGAGTTCAACATCAAGGTCTCTTTGCAAGTGACTTTGAAAAAAAAATCAATAGTAATATATATATATATATATATATATATATATATATATATATATATATATATATTTTTTTTATTTTTTTTTTTTATTATTTCACTGCACCTTGAAAACTCTTTCAACAAAAGCCCCAGTGCTGCGTGCGCATCTCTAATCAAAAGCAACTGTGTCAGGATTCTGTGAATAAAGCTCAAAGACTGAAAGTTTTGGCACGGCAATGATGGTGTAAGTCGAACAAACTCTTGTCGTGCTCTTCAAATCCACTTTATTTTGTTTCCGAGAACCAATGAGGCTTCATCATTATTTAAACTCTCTCACCCACTAGTACTCATTTAATCGGGTGAAGGGTCGCATGGAGACCGGTGCCGACCTCAGCTGACTGGATGAAGGCAGGGTGTACCCTGAACAACTGATCAGACGATAGTGAGACCAACATACACACACACACACACACACACACACACACACACACACACACACACACAAAACCATACACGAGCATTCACATGTACGGCTAATATGGAACAGCCAGTTAGCCGAAGACCGTGCATATCTTTGGACTGCAGGAGAAAATTAGTGTACCTGATGGAAACCCAGGAAAGCCTAGGGACAACATTCATTCATTTTCTGAACCGCTTAATCCTAATTAGCGTCACGGGGAGGCTGGCACCCATCTCAGCCGACTCTGGGAAAGGGCAGAGTACATCCTGGACAGCTCGTTGAGCCATCGCAGGGCAGAAACACAATGACGGCTATGCAGCTCCTCTTGAAGAAAGCCAGCAATGGTTCTTTTAGGAGGGCAGTGGTGGCCTGGTGGTATAGGGCGCTGGGTCGCTGATCCTAAGGTTGGAGGTTCGAGCCCCACTCTCCACAATGTTATAACTTCTGTCCCCCAGTGCTCTAACTGGGTTATGAAAGGCCGGCCGTGTCTGACACTGTCTATGGTGTGAGGTTCATGTAAAAGAACCATTGCCGACTTTCGTAAAGAGGAGCTGCATAGCCGTCAGCGTGTTTCCGCCCCTTGTTAAATCAAAACATGCGACTCAAAATGATTCGCTACGGTGACCCCTTAAAAAAGGGAAAAAGCCACGTGAACCTCTCAGCATGGACAGTGAGAGACATGGCCGGCCTTTGATAACCCATTCAGCTGCACCAGGGGGTTGGAGGAGGGACAACCTGTTGAGAGTGGGGCTTGAACCCCCAACCGCAGGATCAGTGATCCAGCACATTTACCACCAGGCCACACACTGCACCTCAGGACAACATGCAAACTTTACAAAGAAATGCCATCGCCAAAGCCCAGGACTCGACCCGAGAACCTTTTTTGCTGTGAGACTGATGCACTAACCAGTACTGATGTGTCTTTTGTCTCACAATCGCGATACATAAATGCACATAGATGGAGCTCAATACAATTATTTTCTTGTCATTCGCAGTCATCCATGAACAAATCTGGCCTTCTGTGAGCAACCTCTCCCCATCAATAGATCATTTCTCGTCATTATGTGGAGCTTTTTTCTCTCCTCAGACACGCCATTGAACCAGCACTTTGTCATAGCAGTGTTTGCAAAGAAGGCCGGGCATGAGGTTGAGCTTTTATCATTCCTGCTCGTTGGAGAAAGAGAGAAAAAGAGAGAGAGAGAGAGAGAGAGAGAGAGAGTACCTGTCATATGTCATGTACCTGCTCAAGATAACAAGAGCATCCCGAACGAAAGCTCGCTTCTCACAACCTGCAAGATCATCTTTTAAGGTTATACTTCCAGCCCCCATCCGCACGACCCACATCCCCATCAGAGAAACATGCTAACGCTGCTAAACACCGAACAAAAGTCTGGGTGGAATTACTGCTGACTGGTTTTGTTCTTTCTTTTCGTTCTCTTCCTCCTGCACCATGTTTACTTTTTTTGTTTTGTTGTGTTTTTCGCCTGTCAATCGTCCCAAGGTCAACAGTCACCAGAGCGTCGGATCTGTTTATGAACCTGCCTTTCACATCGCTGAGCTTTCACAAGGCCTGACATTTAAGAACCTGTTCCTGTTTTCAGCGGCTATAAAGGTTTAAGGTGTGGCAAAGCACAAACAAGACACGCCATACGACTGGATCATTAGTTGCCTCCGAGGTATTTATGTATTTACACGAATATTTCACACCCCTGTCTAGGAGCACCGTCTCGCTCTCTCTCTCCCTCCCTATACACCAATACATATATATATATATATATATTTATACTATATAAATGCAGCTGTGAGGGAGGGGCACAAGCCAGTATCTCTCCCTCACGCCGGTCCTAAGCCCGGATAAATGCAGAGGGTTGCGTCAGGAAGGGCATCCGGCGTAAAACAAATGCCAAATAAAATTTGCGAATCACAACAAAAAAATTCATCCCGGATCGGTCGAGGCCCGGGTTAACAACGAACGCCATCAGTGCTGTTAACCAACAGGGTGCTGGTAGAAATTGGACTACTGTTGGTTGAAGACATCGAAGAAGGACAGGCGGGAGGCGTGTCTGTAGGCAGAGAGAGAAGAGGAAAGGCATGAGTCTAGGACTGAGAGTGGGGACTTTGAATGTTGGAACTATGACAGGAAAAGGTAGAGAGCTGGCTGACATGATGCAGAGGAGGAAGGTGGACATATTGTGTGTTCAGGAGATCAGGTGGAAAGGTAGCAGGGCTAGAAGTTTAGGATTAGGGTTTAAGCTCTTTTATCATGGTGTGGATGGGAAGAGAAATGGAGTCGGAGTCATCTTGAAGGAGGGGTTTGTCAGGAATGTTCTAGAAGTGAAAAGAGTGTCAGACAGAGTGATGAGTCTCAAGTTAGAAATTGAAGGTGTGATGGTCAAGGTTGTTAGTGCTTATGCCCCACAGACAGGATGTGAGCGAGAAGAGAAGGAGAGATTCTGGAGGGAGTTAGATGAAGTGATGCAGAGTAACCCCAGAGGTGAAAGAGTGGTCATTCGTGCAGACTTCAATGGACATGTTGGTGCAGGCAACAGAGGGGACGAGGAAGTGATGGGCAGGTTTGGTATCCAGGACAGGAACACAGAAGGACAGATGTTGATCGATTTTGTAAAAAGGATGGAAATGGCTGTGGTGAATGCTTTCTTCCAGAAGAGACAGAAGCATAGGGTGACATAAAAGTGGAGGTAGGAGCACACAGGTCGACTACATCTTGTGCAGGCGATGTCATTTGAAGGAAGTCAGTGACTGCAAAGTAGTAGTGGGTGAGAGTGTTGCCAAACAGCATAGGATGGTGGTGTGCAGGATGACGCTGATGCCATTGTGATCTGCAGTGAGAGCAGAGAACAAGTGCAGGAAAATCTAGAGCGGTGGAGGTATGCCCTGGAAAGGAGGGGAATGAAGGTTAGCCTCAGTAAGACAGAATACATGTGTATGAATGACATGGACCCAAGAGGAACGGTGAGGTTACGGGGAGAAGACATAAGGAAGGTGGAGTATTTTAAGTACTTCGGCTCAACAATCCAGAGCAATGGAGAGTGTGGAAAAGAGGTGAAGAAGCGTGTGCAGGTAGGTTGGAATGGTTGGAGAAAAGTGTCCGGTGTGATGTGTGATAGGAGAGTATCAGCAAGAATGAAAGGAAAAGTGTACAAGACGGTGTTGAGGCCAGCGATGTTGTATGGTTTAGAAACAGTGGCCCTGGGGAAAAGACAGGAGGCAGAGCTGGAGGTAGCAGAGATGAAAATGTTGAGGTTCTCTTTGGGAGTAACGAGGATGGATAGGATCAGGAATGAGCACGTCAGAGGGACAGCACATGTGAGATGTTTTGGAGACAAAGCCAGAGAGGCTCGATTGAGATGGTTTGGACATGTACAGAGGAGGGATAGTGAGTATATTGGCAGTAGGATGCTGAGGTTGGAACTACCAGGCAGAAGGCCTAGAGGAAGACCAAAGAGACGATTCATGGACGTGGTGAAGGAGGACATGAAGGTCGTTGGTATAAGAGAAGAAGATGCAGAGGATAGGGTGAGATGGAGGCAGATGATTTGCTGTGGCGACCCCTGAAGGGAAAAGCCGAAAGGAAAAGAAGAACATATATATATATATATATATATATATATATATATATATATATATATATATATATATATATATATATATATATATATATATATATATATATATATATATATATATATATATATATATATATATATATATATATATATATATAGTGCGTATATCTAAATTACCCTATCCTTGGAAACAGGTTTGAATCAACTCAATCACGTGAAAAACAGCAGAGCTCTGCATCTGGTTTGTGGACAGTCATGGCTGAGACAGAAAAGATCACTGAGGACCTGCGGCTGCACATTCTGGCTCCTCACAAGTCAGGAAAGGGCTATAATCTCAATGTTTTCAAGCCCCAGTATCGAAAACGCAACCAACATATTATTAAAAAATCTCAGAGGGCGTGGTCGGAAGCCAAAAGTGACGCCTGTGCTGGCCAGGAATATGTTTCAGAGCGGGGGAAAGAAATCTGCAAAGGATCACCACCAAGGCCATCCTGGTGAATCTGGGCTCTGCTTTTGGCAACATCTCAAGTCAGTGCAAGGCTTATATACAGTGTTGTCCGACAGAGGGCCGTCCGTAGACTTTCCCCACACTGGAATCTCTCGATGATTTGCTCCCCTCCCTTTCTCGTTCACTCGTATTGATCTTTTCTCCATTCACTGTCTTTTTCTCCTCTCGTTCGCCTCAGGAGGTTCAGGACATCTCAAT